>JBAPLH010000215.1:0-26655 GCA_037897445.1 Ceriops zippeliana | reverse complement strand
TAAGTATAACACAAACGATAATTTCATGGTCATTTGAATGAAAAATAGTCTTTGGAACAGAAAGAGAAGTAGTGAAATTAGCTGGAGGCAGCATTGAATGTCTCATTATTTTTTGAATGAAACTATTTAACAATAGTACGAAATGCAAACCAATATGAATGAATTCTTTGATTGGTGGAAGTAAACACATTTTGAGTGTTAATAGGATTTAGAATGTTCTGTTTTAATGAATATGCTTAGTAGTTTAGGCACAAGTGTGAATTTCATGATCATTGTATCAAAAAACGTGTTTGTAGATAAAAAAGGATACTTGCTAAGTAGCAATGATGGGACGGACTTTTTATTTTGTATTTCAACCAATTAATATCAATAAGAAAAGCAAATCAAGATCAGCGACTCCATTGTTTGTTGGAATTGAAAGAATTCATGGTATAGATGGTTCATGGATATTGATTTCACAATTAATGTAGTCGTTACGTATGACACAAACGATAATTTTCATGGTCATTGCATGAAAAATAGTCTTTGGAACAGAAAGAGGAGTGTAATTAGCTGGAGGCAAATTTAATGTCTCATTATTATTGAATGAAACTATTTAACAATAGTATGAAATGCAAACCAAGATGAATGAATTCTTCGATTGGTGGAATGTAAACACATTTTTTGAGTGTTAATAGGATTTAGAATGTTCTGTTTTAATGAATATGCTTAGTAGTTTAGGCACAAGTGTGAATTTCATGATCATTGTATCAAAAAAAACGTGTTTGTAGATAAAAAAGGATAGTTGCTAAGTAGCAATGATGGGTATTTTGTATTTTCAACCAATTAATATCAATAAGAAAAGCAAAAATCAAGATCAGCGACTCCATTGTTTGTTGGAATTGAAAGAAATCTTGGTATAGATGGTTCATGGATATTGATTTCACAATTAATATAGTCGTTACGTATGACACAAACGATAATTTCATGGTCATTGAATGAAAAATAGTCTTTGGAACAGAAAGAGGAGTGTAATTAGCTGGAGGCACATTCAATGTCTCATTATTATTGAATGAAACTATTTAACAATAGTACGAAATTCAAACCAAGATGAATGAATTCTTCGATTGGTGGAAGTAAACACATTTATAGTGTTAATAGAGTTTAGAATGGTTTGTTTTAATGAATATAGTTAGTAGTTTAGGCACAAGTGTTAATTTAATGATCTTTGTATCAAAATGTGTGTTTGTAGACAAAAAAGGATACTTGCTAAGTTGAAATGATGGGACGAACTCTTTATTTTGTATTTCAACCAATTAATATCAAGAAGAAAAGCAAATCAAGATCAGCGACTCCATTGTTTGTTTGAATTGAAAGAATTCATGGTATAGATGGTTCATGGATATTGATTTCTCAATTAATATAGTAGTTAAATATGACACAAACGATAATTTCATGGTCAGTGAATGAAAAATAGTCTTTGGAATAGAAAGAGAAGTGTAATTAGCTGGAGGCGCATTGAATGTCTCATTATTTTTGAATGAAACTAAATTAACAAATTGTACAAAATGCAAACCAAGATGAATGAATTCTTCGATTGGTGGAAGTAAACACATTTAGAGTGTTAATAGGGTTTAGAATGGTTTGTTTTAATGAATATACTTAGTAGTTTAGGCACAAGTGTAAATTTCATGATCTTTGTATCAAAAAGAGTGTTTGTAGATAAAAAAGGATACTTGCTAAGTAGAAATCATGGGACGGACTTTTTATTTTGTATTTCAACCAATTAATATCAATAAGAAAAGCAAATCAAGTGCAGGGACTCCATTGTTTGTTGGAATTGAAAGAATTCAGGGTATAGATGGTTCATGGATATTGATTTCACAATTAATATAGTCGTTAAGTATGAAACAAACGAGAATTTCATGGTCATTGATGGAAAAATAGTATTTGGAACAGAAAGAAGAGTGTAATTAGCTGGAGGCGCATTGAATGTCTCATTATTTTTGAATGAAACTATTTAACAATAGTACGAAATGCAAACCAAGATGAATGAATTCTTCGATTGGTGGAAGAAAACACATATTGAGTGTTAATAGGATTTAGAATGTTCTGTTTTAATGAATATGCTTATAGTTTAGGCACAAGTGTGAATTTCATGATCATTGTATCAAAAAACGTGTTTGTAGATAAAAAAGGATACTTGCTAAGTAGCAATGATGGGACGGACTTTTTATTTTGTATTTCAACCAATTAATATCAATAAGAAAAGCAAATCAAGATCAGCGACTCCATTGTTTGTTGGAATTGAAAGAATTCATGGTATAGATGGTTCATGGATATTGATTTCACAATTAATATAGTCGTTACGTATGACACAAACGATAATTTCATGGTCATTGAATGAAAAGTAGTCTTTGGAACAGAAAGAGGAGTGTAATTAGCTGGAGGCACATTCAATGTCTCATTATTATTGAATGAAACTATTTAACAATAGTACGAAATGCAAACCAAGATGAATGAATTCTTCGATTGGTGGAAGTAAACACATTTAGAGTGTTAATAGGGTTTAGAATGGTTTTTTTTAATGAATATACTTAGTAGTTTAGGCACAAGTGTAAATTTCATGATCTTTGTATCAAAAAGAGTGTTTGTAGATAAAAAAGGATACTTGCTAAGTAGAAATCATGGGACGGACTTTTTATTTTGTATTTCAACCAATTAATATCAATAAGAAAAGCAAATCAAGTGCAGGGACTCCATTGTTTGTTGGAATTGAAAGAATTCAGGGTATAGATGGTTCATGGATATTGATTTCACAATTAATATAGTCGTTAAGTATGAAACAAACGAGAATTTCATGGTCATTGATGGAAAAATAGTATTTGGAACAGAAAGAAGAGTGTAATTAGCTGGAGGCGCATTGAATGTCTCATTATTTTTGAATGAAACTATTTAACAATAGTACGAAATGCAAACCAAGATGAATGAATTCTTCGATTGGTGGAAGAAAACACATTTTGAGTGTTAATAGGATTTAGAATGTTCTGTTTTAATGAATATGCTTATAGTTTAGGCACAAGTGTGAATTTCATGATCATTGTATCAAAAAACGTGTTTGTAGATAAAAAAGGATACTTGCTAAGTAGCAATGATGGGACAGACTTTTTATTTTGTATTTCAACCAATTAATATCAATAAGAAAAGCAAATCAAGATCAGCGACTCCATTGTTTGTTGGAATTGAAAGAATTCATGGTATAGATGGTTCATGGATATTGATTTCACAATTAATATAGTCGTTACGTATGACACAAACGATAATTTCATGGTCATTGAATGAAAAGTAGTCTTTGGAACAGAAAGAGGAGTGTAATTAGCTGGAGGCACATTCAATGTCTCATTATTATTGAATGAAACTATTTAACAATAGTACGAAATGCAAACCAAGATGAATGAATTCTTCGATTGGTGGAAGTAAACACATTTTGAGTGTTAATAGGATTTTGAATGTTCTGTTTTAATGAATATGCTTAGTAGTTTAGGCACAAGTGTGAATTTCATGATCATTGTATCAAAAAACGTGTTTGTAGATAAAAAAGGATACTTGCTAAGTAGCAATGATGGGATGGACATTTTATTTTTTATTTCAACCAATTAATATCAATAAGAAAAGCAAATCAAGTGCAGGGACTCCATTGTTTGTTGGAATTGAAAGAATTCAGGGTATAGATGGTTCATGGATATTGATTTCACAATTAATATAGTAGTTAAATATGACACAAACGATAATTTCATGGTCATTGAATGAAAAATAGTCTTTGGAATAGAAAGAGAAGTGTAATTAGCTGGAGGCGCATTGAATGTCTCATTATTTTTGAATGAAACTAATTAACAATTGTACAAAATGCAAACCAAGATGAATGAATTCTTCGATTGGTGGAAGTAAACACATTTAGAGTGTTAATAGGGTTTAGAATGGTTTGTTTTAATGAATATACTTAGTAGTTTAGGCACAAGTGTCAATTTCATGATCTTTGTATCAAAAAGAGTGTTTGTAGATAAAAAAGGATACTTGCTAAGTAGAAATCATGGGACGGACTTTTTATTTTGTATTTCAACCAATTAATATCAATAAGAAAAGCAAATCAAGTGCAGGGACTCCATTGTTTGTTGGAATTGAAAGAATTCAGGGTATAGATGGTTCATGGATATTGATTTCACAATTAATATAGTCGTTAAGTATGAAACAAACGAGAATTTCATGGTCATTGATGGAAAAATAGTATTTGGAACAGAAAGAAGAGTGTAATTAGCTGGAGGCGCATTGAATGTCTCATTATTTTTGAATGAAACTACATAACAATAGTACGAAATGCAAACCAAGATGAATGAATTCTTCGATTGGTGGAAGTAAACACATTTAGAGTGTTAATAGGGTTTAGAATGGTTTTTTTTTAATGAATATACTTAGTAGTTTAGGCACAAGTGTGAATTTCATGATCTTTGTATCAAAAAGAGTGTTTGTAGATAAAAAAGGATACTTGCTAAGTAGAAATGATGGGAGGGACTATTTATTTTGTATTTCAACCAATTAATATCAATAAGAAAAGCATATCAAGATCAGGGACTCCATTGTTTGTTGAAATTGAAAGAATTCATGGTATAGATGGTTCATGGATATTGTTTTCACATTTAATATATTCAATAAGTATAACACAAACGATAATTTCATGGTCATTGAATGAAAAATAGTCTTTGGAACAGAAAGAGGAGTGTAATTAGCTGGAGGCGCATTCAATGTCTCGTTATTTTTGAATGAAACTATTTAACAATAGTACGAAATGCAAACCAAGATGAATGAAATCTTCGATTGGTGGAAGAAAACACATTTTGAGTGTTAATAGGATTTAGAATGTTCTGTTTTAATGAATATGCTTATAGTTTAGGCACAAGTGTGAATTTCATGATCATTGTATCAAAAAACGTGTTTGTAGATAAAAAAGGATACTTGCTAAGTAGCAATGATGGGACGGACTTTTTATTTTGTATTTCAACCAATTAATATCAATAAGAAAAGCAAATCAAGATCAGTGACTCCATTGTTTGTTGGAATTGAAAGAATTCATGGTATAGATGGTTCATGGATATTGATTTCACAATTAATATAGTCGTTACGTATGACACAAACGATAATTTCATGGTCATTGAATGAAAAGTAGTCTTTGGAACAGAAAGAGGAGTGTAATTAGCTGGAGGCACATTCAATGTCTCATTATTATTGAATGAAACTATTTAACAATAGTACGAAATGCAAACCAAGATGAATGAATTCTTCGATTGGTGGAAGTAAACACATTTTGAGTGTTAATAGGATTTTGAATGTTCTGTTTTAATGAATATGCTTAGTAGTTTAGGCACAAGTGTGTGATTTCATGATCATTGTATCAAAAAACGTGTTTGTAGATAAAAAAGGATACTTGCTAAGTAGCAATGATGGGTATTTTGTATTTCAACCAATTAATATCAATAAGAAAAGCAAATCAAGATCAGCGACTCCATTGTTTGTTGGAATTGAAAGAATTCATGGTATAGATGGTTCATGGATATTGATTTCACAATTAATATAGTCGTTACGTATGACACAAACGATAATTTCATGGTCATTGAATGAAATATAGTCTTTGGAACAGAAAGAGGAGTGTAATTAGCTGGAGGCACATTCAATGTCTCATTATTATTGAATGAAACTATTTAACAATAGTACGAAATGCAAACCAAGATGAATGAATTCTTCGATTGGTGGAAGGAAAGACATTTATAGTGTTAATAGGGTTTAGAATGGTTTGTTTTAATGAATATAGTTAGTAGTTTAGGCACAAGTGTTAATTTAATGATCTTTGTATCAAAATGTGTGTTTGTAGACAAAAAAGGATACTTGCTAAGTTGAAATGATGGGACAAACTCTTTATTTTGTATTTCAACCAATTAATATCAAGAAGAAAAGCAAATCAAGATCAGCGACTCCATTGTTTGTTGGAATTGAAAGAATTCATGGTATAGATGGTTCATGGATATTGATTTCTCAATTAATATAGTAGTTAAATATGACACAAACGATAATTTCATGGTCATTGAATGAAAAATAGTCTTTGGAATAGAAAGAGAAGTGTAAATAGCTGGAGGCGCATTGAATGTCTCATTATTTTTGAATGAAACTAATTAACAATTGTACAAAATGCAAGCCAAGATGAATGAATTCTTCGATTGGTGGAAGTAAACACATTTAGAGTGTTAATAGGGTTTAGAATGGTTTGTTTTAATGAATATACTTAGTAGTTTAGGCACAAGTGTTAATTTCATTATCTTTGTATCAAAAAGTGTGTTTGTAAACAAAACAGGATACTTGCTAAGAAGAAAATCATGGGACGGACTATTTATTTTGTATTTCAACCAATTAATATCAATAAGAAAAGCAAATCAAGATCAGGGACTCCATTGTTTGTTGAAATTGAAAGAATTCATGGTATAGATGGTTCATGGATATTGATTTCACAATTAATATATTCATTAAGTATAACACAAACGATAATGTGATGGTCATTGAATGAAAAACAGTCTTTGAAACAGAAAGGGGAGTGTAATTAGCTGGAGGCGCATTGAATGTCTCATTATTTTTGAATGAAACTATTTAACAATAGTACGAAATGTAAACCAAGACGAATGAATTTTTTCGATTTGTGGAAGTAAACACATTTATAGTGTTAATAGGGTTTAGAATGGTTTGTTTTAATGAATATAGTTAGTAGTTTAGGCACAACTGTTAATTTAATGATCTTTTCATCAAAATGTGTGTTTGTAGACAAAAAAGGATACTTGCTAAGTTGAAATGATGGGACGAACTCTTTATTTTGTATTTCAACCAATTAATATCAATAAGATAAGCAAATCAAGATCAGCAACTCCATTGTTTGTTGGAATTGAAAGAATTCGTGGTATAGATGGTTCATGGATATTGATTTCACAATTAATATAGTAGTTAAATATGACACAAACGATAATTTCATGGTCATTGAATGAAAAATAGTCTTTGGAATAGAAAGAGAAGTGTAATTAGCTGGAGGCGCATTGAATGTCTCATTATTTTTGAATGAAAGTACTTAACAATTGTACAAAATGCAAACCAAGATGAATGAATTCTTCGATTGGTGGAAGTAAACACATTTAGAGTGTTAATAGGGTTTAGAATGGTTTGTTTTAATGAATATACTTGGTAGTTTAGGCACAAGTGTTAATTTCATTATCTTTGTATCAAAAAGTGTGTTTGTAAACAAAAAAAAAGATACTAGCTAAAGAAGAAATCATGGGACAGACTTTTTATTTTGTATTTCAACCAATTAATATCAATAAGAAAAGCAAATCAAGTTCAGCGACTCCATTGTTTGTTGGAATTGAAAGAATTCAGGGTATTGATGGTTCATGGATATTGATTTCATAATTAATATAGTCGTTAAGTATGAAACAAACTATAATTTCATGGTAATTGAATGAAAAATAGTATTCGAAATAGAAAGAGGAGTGTAATTAGCTGGAGGTGCATTGAATGTCTCATTATTTTTGAATGAAACTACTTAACAATTGTACAAAATGCAAACCAAGATGAATGAATTCTTCGATTGGTGGAAGTAAACACATTTAGAGTGTTAATAGGGTTTAGAATGGTTTGTTTTAATGAATATGCTTAGTAGTTTAGGCACAAGTGTTAATTTCATTATCTTTGTATCACAAAGTGTGTTTGTAAACAAAAAAGGATACTTGCTAAGAAGAAATCATGGGACGGACTTTTTATTTTGTATTTCAACCAATTAATATCAATAATAAAAGCAAATCAAGATCTCGGACTCCATTGTTTGTTGGAATTGAAAGAATTCAGGGTACAGATGGTTCATGGATATTGATTTCACAATTAATATAGTCGTTAAGTATGAAACAAACGATAATTTCATGGTAATTGAATGAAAAATAGTCTTTGGATCAGAAAGAGGAGTGTAATTAGCTGGAGGCGCATTGAATGTCTCTTTATTTTTGAATGAAACTACTTAACAATAGTACGAAATGCAAACCAAGACGAATGAATGCTTCGATTGGTGGAAGTAAACACATTTAGAGTGTTAATAGGGTTTAGAATGGTTTGTTTTAATGAATATAGTTAGTAGTTTAGGCACAAGTGTTAATTTCATGATCTTTGTATCAAAAAGTGTGTTTGTAGACAAAAAAGGATACTTCCTAAGTTAAAATGATGGGACGAACTCTTTATTTTGTATTTCAAGCAATTAATATCAATAAGAAAAGCAAATCAAGATCAGCGACTCCATTGTTTGTTGGAATTGAAAGAATTCATGGTATAGATGGTTCATGGATATTGATTTCACAATTAATATAGTAGTTAAATATGACACAAACGATAATTTCATGGTCATTGAATGAAAAATAGTCTTTGGATCAGAAAGAGGAGTGTAATTAGCTGGAGGCGCATTGAATGTCTCTTTATTTTTGAATGAAACTACTTAACAATAGTACGAAATGCAAACCAAGATGAATGAATTCTTCGATTGGTTAAGTAAACACATTTAGAGTGTTAATAGGGTTTAGAATGGTTTGTTTCAATGAATATAGTTAGTAGTTTAGGCACAAGTGTTAATTTCATGATCTTTGTATCAAAAAGTGTGTTTGTAGACAAAAAAGGATACTTGCTAAGTTGAAATCATGGGATGAACTCTTTACTTTGTATTTCATCCAATTAATATCAATAAGAAAAGCAAATCAAGATCAGCGACTCCATTGTTTGTTGGAATTGAAAGAATTAATGGTATAGATTGTTGATGGATATTCATTTCACAATTAATATATTCAATAAGTATAACACAAACGATAATATCATGGTTATTGAATGAAAAATGGTCTTTGGAACAGAAAGAAGAGTGTAATTAGCTGGAGGCGAATTGAATGTCTCATTATTTTTGAATGAAACTACTTAACAATTGTTCAAAATGCAAACAAAGATGAATGAATTCTTCGATTGGTGGAAGTAAACACATTTTGAGTGTTAATAGGGTTTAGAATGGTTTGTTTCAATGAATATAGTTAGTTGTTTAGGCACAAGTGTTAATTTCATGATCTTTGTATCAAAAAATGTGTTTGTAGATGAAAAAAGGATACTTGCTAAGTTGAAATAATGGGACGGACTCTTTATTTTGTATTTGAACCAATTAATATCAATAAGTAAAGTAAATCAAGATCAGGGAATCCATTGTTTGTCAGAATTGAAAGAATTCATGGCATATATGGTTTATGGATATTGATTTCACAATTAATATAGTCGTTAAGTATTACATAAACCATAATTTCATGGTCATTGAATGAAAAATAGTCTTTGGAACAGAAAGAGGAGTGTAATTAGCTGGAGGTGCATTGAATGTCTCATTATTTTTGAATGAAACTACTTAACAATTGTACGAAATGCAAACCAAGATGAATGAATTCTTCGATTGCTGGAAGTAAACACATTTTGAGTGTTAATAGGGTTTAGAATGGTTTGTTTCAATGAATATAGTTAGTTCTTTAGGCACAAGTGTTAATTTCATGATCTTTGTATCAAAAAATGTGTTTGTAGATGAAAAAGGATACTTGCTAAGTTAAAATAATGGGAGGGACTCTTTATTTTGTATTTCATCCAATTAATATCAATAAGAAAAGTAAATCAAGATCAGCAACTCCATTGTTTGTTGGAATTGAAAGAATTCATGGTATAGATGGTTGATGGAGATTCATTTCACAATTAATATATTCAATAAGTATAACACAAACGATAATATCATGGTCATTGAATGAAAAATAGTCTTTGGAACAGAAAGAGGAGTGTAATTAACTGGAGGTGCATTGAATGTCTCATTATTTTTGAATGAAACTACTTAACAATTGTACAAAATGCAAACCAAGATCAATGAATTCTTCGATTGGTGGCAGTAAACACATTTAGAGTGTTAATAGGATTTAGAATGGTTTGTTTCAATGAATATAGTTAGTAGTTTAGGCACAAGTGTTAATTTCATGATCTTTGTATCAAAAAGTGTGTTTGTAAACAAAAAAGGATACTTGCTAAGAAGAAATGATGGGACGGACTCTTTATTTTGTATTTCAACCAATTAATATCAACAAGAAAAGCAAATCAAGATCTGGGACACAATTGTTTGTTGGAATTGAAAGAATTTAGGATATAGATGGTTCATGGATATTGATTTCACAATTAATATAGTCGTTAAGTATGAAACAAATGATAATCTCATGGTAATTGAATGAAAAATAGTCTTCGGAACAGAAAGAGGAGTGTAATTAGCTGGAGGCGCATTGAATGTCTCATTATTTTTGAATGAAACTATTTAACAATAGTACGAAATGCAAACCAAGATGAATGAATTCTTCGATTGGTGGAAGTAAACACATTTAGTGTGTTAATAGGGTTTAGAATGGTTTGTTTTAATGAATATACTTTAGGCACAAGTGTTAATTTCATTATCTTTGTATCAGAAAGTGTGTTTGTAAACAAAAAAGGATACTTGCTAAGAAGAAATCATGGGATGGACTTTTTATTTTGTATTTCAACCAATTAATATCAATAAGAAAAGCAAATCAAGATCAGGGACTCCATTGTTTGTTGAAATTGAATGAATTCATGGTATAGATGGTTCATGGATATTGATTTCACAATTAATATATTCAATAAGTATAACACAAACGATAATTTCATGGTCATTGAATGAAAAATAGTCTTTGGAACAGAAAGAGGAGTGTAATTAGCTGGAGGCGCATTGAATGACTCATTATTTTTGAATGAAACTATTTAACAATAGTACGAAATGAAAACCAAGATGAATGAATTATTCGATTGGTGGAAGTAGACACATTTAGAGTGTTAATATGGTTTAGAATGGTTTGTTTCAATGAATATAGTTAGTAGTTTAGGCACAAGTGTTAATTTCATGATCTTTGTATCAAAAAGTGTGTTTGTAGACAAAAAAGGATACTTGCTAAGTTGAAATGATGGGATGAACTCTTTATTTTGTATTTCATCCAATTAATATCAATAAGAAAAGCAAATCAAGATCAGCGACTCCATTGTTTGTTGGAATTGAAAGAATTCAGGGTATAGATGGTTGATGGATATTCATTTCACAATTAATATATTGATTAAGTATAACACAAACGATAATATCATGGTCATTGAATGAAAAATAGTCTTTGGAACAGAAAGAAGAGTGTAATTAGCTGGAGGCACATTGAATGTCTCCTTATTTTTGAATGAAACTACTTAACAATTGTACAAAATGCAAACCAAGATGAATGAATTCTTCGATTGGCGGAAGTAAACACATTTTGAGTGTTAATAGGGTTTAGAATGGTTTGTTTCAATGAATATAGTTAGTTGTTTAGGAACAAGTGTTAATTTCATGATCTTTGTATAAAAAAATGTGTTTGTAGATGAAAAAGGATACTTGCTAAGTTGAAATGATGGGACAGACTCTTTATTTTGTATTTGAACCAATTAATATCAATAAGGAAAGCAAATCAAGATCAACGACTCCATTGTTTGTTGGAATTGAAAGAATTCATGGTATAGATAGTTCATGGATATTGATTTCACAATTAATATAGTAGTTAAATATGACACAAACGATAATTTCATGGTCATTGAATGAAAAATAGTCTTTGGAATAGAAAGAGAAGTGTAATTATCTGGAGGCGCATTGAATGTCTCATTATTTTTGAATGAAACTACTTAACAATAGTACGAAATGCAAACCAAGATGAATAAATTCTTCCATTGGTGGAAGTAAACACATTTATAGTGTTAATAGGGTTTAGAATGGTTTGTTTTAATGAATATAGTTAGTAGTTTAGGCACAAGTGTTAATTTAACGATCTTTGTATCAAAAAGTGTGTTTGTAGACAAAAAAGGATACTTGCTAAGTTGAAATGATGGGGCGAACTCTTTCTTTTGTATTTCAACCAATTAATATCAATAAGAAAAGCAAATCAAGATCAGGGACTCCATTGTTTTTTGGAATTGAAAGAATTCATGGTATAGATGGTTCATGGATATTGATTTCATAATTAATATAGTCGTTAAGTATGAAACAAACGATAATTTCATGGTCATTGAATGAAAAATTGTCTTTGGAATAGAAAGAGAAGTGTAATTATCTGGAGGCACATTGAATGTCTCATTATTTTTGAATGAAACTACTTAACAATAGCACGAAATGCAAACCAAGATGAATGAATTCTTCGATTGGTTAAGTAAACACATTTAGAGTGTTAATAGGGTTTAGAATGGTTTGTTTCAATGAATATAGTTAGTAGTTTAGGCACAAGTGTTAATTTCATGATCTTTGTATCAAAAAGTGTGTTTGTAGACAAAAAAGGATACTTGCTAAGTTGAAATCATGGGATGAACTCTTTATTTTGTATTTCATCCAATTAATATCAATAAGAAAAGCAAATCAAGATCAGCGACTCCATTGTTTGTTGGAATTGAAAGAATTCATGGTATAGATGGTTGATGGATATTCATTTCACAATTAATATATTCATTAAGTATAACACAAACGATAATATCATGGTCATTGAATGAAAAATAGTCTTTGGAATAGAAAGAGGAGTGTAATTAACTGGAGGTGCATTGAATGTCTCATTATTTTTGAATGAAACTACTTAACAATTGTACAAAATGCAAACCAAGATGAATGAATTCTTCGATTGGTGAAAGTAAACACATTTACAGTGTTAATAGCGTTTAGAATGGATTGTTTGAATGAATATACTTAGTAGTTTAGGCACAAGTGTTAATTTCATTATCTTTGTATCAAAAAGTGTGTTTGTAAACAAAAAAGGATACTTGCTAAGAAGAAATCATGGGACAGACTTTTTATTTTGTATGTCAACCAATTAATATCAATAAGAAAAGTAAATCAAGATCAGGGACTCCACTGTTTGTTGAAATTGAATGAATTCATGGTATAGATGGTTCATGGATATTGATTTCACAATTAATATATTCAATAAGTATAACACAAACGATAATTTCATCGTCATTGAATGAAAAATAGTCTTTGGAACAGAAAGAGGAGTGTAATTAGCTGGAGGCGCAATGAATGACTCATTATTTTTGAATGAAACTATTTAACAATAGTACGAAATGCAAACCAAGATGAATGAATTATTCGATTGGTGGAAGTAGACACATTTAGAGTGTTAATACGGTTTAGAATGGTTTGTTTCAATGAATATAGTTAGTAGTTTAGGCACAAGTGTTAATTTCATGATCTTTGTATCAAAAAGTGTGTTTGTAGACAAAAAAGGATACTTGCTAAGTTGAAATGATGGGATGAACTCTTTAATTTGTATTTCATCCAATTAATATCAATAAGAAAAGCAAATCAAGATCAGCGACTCCATTGTTTGTTGGAATTGAAAGAATTCATGGTATAGATGGTTGATGGATATTCATTTTACAATTAATATATTCAATAAGTATAACACAAACGATAATATCATGGTCATTGAATGAAAAATGGTCTTTGGAACAGAAAGAAGAGTGTAATTAGCTGGAGGCGAATTGAATGTCTCATTATTTTTGAATGAAACTACTTAACAATTATTCAAAATGCAAACCAAGATGAATGAATTCTGCGATTTGTGGAAGTAAACACATTTGGAGTGTTAATAGAGTTTAGAATTGTTTGTTGTAATGAATATAGTTCGTAGTTTAGGCACAAGTGTTAATTTCATGATCTTTGTATCAAAAAGTGTGTTTGTAGACAAAAAAGGATCCTTGCTCAGAAGAAATGATGGGACAGACTCTTTATTTTGTATTTGAACCAATTAATATCAATAAGTAAAGCGAATCAAGATCAGGGACTCCAATGTTTATCAGAATTGAAAGAATTCATGGCATATATGGTTTATGGACATTGATCTAACAATTAATATAGTCGTTAAGTATTACACAAACCATAATTTCATGGTCATTGAATGAAAAATAGTCTTTGGAACAGAAAGAGGAGTGTAATTAGCTGGAGGCGCGTTGAATGTCTCATTATTTTTGAATGAAACTACTTAACAATTTTACAAAATGCAAACCAAGATGAATGAATTCTTCGATTGCTGGAAGTAAACACATTTTGAGTGTTAATAGGGTTTAGAATGGTTTGTTTCAATGAATATAGTTAGTTGTTTAGGCACAAGTGTTAATTTCATGATCTTTTTATCAAAAAATGTGTTTGTAGACGAAAAAGGGTACTTGCTAAGTTGAAATAATGGGACGGACTCTTTATTTTGTATTTCATCCAATTAATATCAATAAGAAAAGTAAATCAAGATCAGCAACTCCATTGTTTGTTGGAATTGAAAGAATTCATGGTATAGATGGTTGATGGATATTCATTTCACAATTAATATATTCAATAAGTATAACACAAACGATAATATCATGGTCATTGAATGAAAAATAGTCTTTGGAACAAAAAGAAGAGTGTAATTAGCTGGAGGCGCATTGAATGTCTCATTATTTTTGAATGAAACTACTTAACAATTGTTCAAAATGCAAACCAAGATGAATGAATTCTTCGATTGGTGGAAGTAAACACATTTTGAGTGTTAATAGGGTTTTAGAATGGTTTGTTTCAAATGAATATAGTTAGTTGTTTAGGCACAAGTGTTAATTTCATGATCCTTGTATCAAAAAATGTGTTTGTAGATGAAAAAGGATACTTGCTAAGTTGAAATGATGGGACGGACTCTTTACTTTGTATTTGAACCAATTAATATTAATAAGAAAAGCAAATCAAGATCAGCGACTCCATTGTTTGTTGGAATTGAAAGAATTCATGGTATAGATGGTTCATGGATATTGATTTCACAATTAATATAGTAGTTAAATATGACACAAACGATAATTTCATGGTCATTGAATGAAAAATAGTCTTTGGAAAAGAAAGAGAAGTGTAATTAGCTGGAGGCGCATTGAATGTCTCATTATTTTTGAATGAAACTACTTAACAATAGTACGAAATGCAAACCAAGATGAATGAATTCTTCGATTGGTGGCAGTAAACACATTTAGAGTGTTAATAGGATTTAGAATGGTTTGTTTCAATGAATATAGTTAGTAGTTTAGGCACAAGTGTTAATTTCATGATCTTTGTATCAAAAAGTGTGTTTGTAAACAAAAAATGATACTTGCTAAGAAGAAATGATGGGACGGACTCTTTATTTTGTATTTCAACCAATTAATATCAATAAGAAAAGCAAATCAAGATCTGGGACACAATTGTTTGTTGGAATTGAAAGAATTCAGGATATAGATGGTTCATGGATATTGATTTCACAATTAATATAGTCGTTAAGTATGAAACAAACAATAATTTCATGGTAATTGAATGAAAAATAGTCTTCGGAACAGAAAGAGAAGTGTAATTAGCTGGAGGCGCATTGAATGTCTCATTATTTTTGAATGAAACTACTTAACAATAGTACGAAATGCAAACCAAGATGAATGAATTCTTCGATTGGTGGAAGTAAACACATATAGAGTGTTAATAGGGTTTAAAATGGTTTGTTTTAATGAATATACATAGTAGTTTAGGCACAAGTGTTAATTTCATTATCTTTGTATCAAAAAGTGTGTTTGTAAACAAAAAAGGATACTTGCTAAGAAGAAATCATGGGACGGACTTTTTATTTTGTATTTCAACCAATTAATATCAATAAGAAAAGCAAATCAAGTGCAGGGACTCCATTGTTTGTTGGAATTGAAAGAATTCAGGGTATAGATGGTTCATGGATATTGATTTCACAATTAATATAGTCGTTAAGTATGAAACAAACGAGCATTTCATGGTCATTGATGGAAAAATAGTGTTTGGAACAAAAAGAGGAGTGTAATTAGCTGGAGGCGCATTGAATGACTCATTATTTTTGAATGAAGCTATTTAACAATAGTACGAAATGCAAACTAAGATGAATGAATTATTCGATTGGTGGAAGTAAACACATTTAGAGTGTTAATACGGTTTAGAATGGTTTGTTTCAATGAATATAGTTAGTAGTTTAGGCACAAGTGTTAATTTCATGATCTTTGTATCAAAAAGTGTGTTTGTAGACAAAAAAGGATACTTGCTAAGTTGAAATGATGGGATGAACTCTTTATTTTGTATTTCATCCAATTAATATCAATAAGAAAAGCAAATCAAGATCAGCGACTCCATTGTTTGTTGGAATTGAAAGAATTCATGGTATAGATGGTTGATGAATATTCATTTCACAATTAATATATTCATTAAGTATAACACAAACGATAATATCATGGTCATTGAATGAAAAATAGTCTTTGGAACAGAAAGAGGAGTGTAATTAACTGGAGGTGCATTGAATGTCTCATTATTTTTGAATGAAACTACTTAACAATTGTACGAAATGCAAACCAAGATGAATGAATTCTTCGATTGGTGGAAGTAAACAGATTTATAGTGTTAATAGGGTTTAGAATGGTTTGTTTTAATGAATATAGTTAGTAGTTTAGGCACAAGTGTTAATTTCATGATCTTTGTATCAAAAAGTGTGTTTGTAGACAAAAAAGGATACTTCCTAAGTTGAAATGATGGGACGGACTCTTTACTTTGTATTTGAACCAATTAATATTAATAAGAAAAGCAAATCAAGATCAGCGACTCCATTGTTTGTTGGAATTGAAAGAATTCATGGTATAGATGGTTCATGGATATTGATTTCACAATTAATATAGTAGTTAAATATGACACAAACGATAATTTCATGGTCATTGAATGAAAAATAGTCTTTGGAAAAGAAAGAGAAGTGTAATTAGCTGGAGGCGCATTGAATGTCTCATTATTTTTGAATGAAACTACTTAACAATAGTACGAAATGCAAACCAAGATGAATGAATTATTCGATTGGTGGCAGTAAACACATTTAGAGTGTTAATAGGATTTAGAATGGTTTGTTTCAATGAATATAGTTAGTAGTTTAGGCACAAGTGTTAATTTCATGATCTTTGTATCAAAAAGTGTGTTTGTAAACAAAAAAAATGATACTTGCTAAGAAGAAATGATGGGACGGACTCTTTATTTTGTATTTCAACCAATTAATATCAATAAGAAAAGCAAATCAAGATCTGGGGACACAATTGTTTGTTGGAATTGAAAGAATTCAGGATATAGATGGTTCATGGATATTGATTTCACAATTAATATAGTCGTTAAGTATGAAACAAACAATAATTTCATGGTAATTGAATGAAAAATAGTCTTCGGAACAGAAAGAGAAGTGTAATTAGCTGGAGGCGCATTGAATGTCTCATTATTTTTGAATGAAACTACTTAACAATAGTACGAAATGCAAACCAAGATGAATGAATTCTTCGATTGGTGGAAGTAAACACATATAGAGTGTTAATAGGGTTTAAAATGGTTTGTTTTAATGAATATACATAGTAGTTTAGGCACAAGTGTTAATTTCATTATCTTTGTATCAAAAAGTGTGTTTGTAAACAAAAAAGGATACTTGCTAAGAAGAAATCATGGGACGGACTTTTTATTTTGTATTTCAACCAATTAATATCAATAAGAAAAGCAAATCAAGTGCAGGGACTCCATTGTTTGTTGGAATTGAAAGAATTCAGGGTATAGATGGTTCATGGATATTGATTTCACAATTAATATAGTCGTTAAGTATGAAACAAACGAGCATTTCATGGTCATTGATGGAAAAATAGTGTTTGGAACAAAAAGAGGAGTGTAATTAGCTGGAGGCGCATTGAATGACTCATTATTTTTGAATGAAGCTATTTAACAATAGTACGAAATGCAAACTAAGATGAATGAATTATTCGATTGGTGGAAGTAAACACATTTAGAGTGTTAATACGGTTTAGAATGGTTTGTTTCAATGAATATAGTTAGTAGTTTAGGCACAAGTGTTAATTTCATGATCTTTGTATCAAAAAGTGTGTTTGTAGACAAAAAAGGATACTTGCTAAGTTGAAATGATGGGATGAACTCTTTATTTTGTATTTCATCCAATTAATATCAATAAGAAAAGCAAATCAAGATCAGCGACTCCATTGTTTGTTGGAATTGAAAGAATTCATGGTATAGATGGTTGATGAATATTCATTTCACAATTAATATATTCATTAAGTATAACACAAACGATAATATCATGGTCATTGAATGAAAAATAGTCTTTGGAACAGAAAGAGGAGTGTAATTAACTGGAGGTGCATTGAATGTCTCATTATTTTTGAATGAAACTACTTAACAATTGTACGAAATGCAAACCAAGATGAATGAATTCTTCGATTGGTGGAAGTAAACAGATTTATAGTGTTAATAGGGTTTAGAATGGTTTGTTTTAATGAATATAGTTAGTAGTTTAGGCACAAGTGTTAATTTCATGATCTTTGTATCAAAAAAGTGTGTTTGTAGACAAAAAAGGATACTTCCTAAGTTAAAATGATGGGACGAACTCTTTATTTTGTATTTCAAGCAATTAATATCAATAAGAAAAGCAAATCAAGATCAGTGACTCCATTGTTTGTTGGAATTGAAAGAATTCATGGTATAGATGGTTCATGGATATTGATTTCACAATTAATATAGTAGTTAAATATGACACAAACGATAATTTCATGGTCATTGAATGAAAAATAGTCTTTGGAATAGAAAGAGAAGTGTAATTAGCTGGAGGCGCATTGAATGTCTCATTATTTTTGAACGAAACTACATAACAATAGTACAAAATGCAAACCAAGATGAATGAATTCTTCGATTGGTGGAAGTAAACACATGTAGAGTGTTAATAGGGTTTAGAATGGTTTGTTTCAATGAATATAGTTAGTAGTTTAGGCGCAAGTGTTAATTTCATGATCTTTGTATCAAAAAATGTGTTTGTAGACGAAAAAGGATACTTGCTAAGTTGAAATGATGGGACGGACTCTTTATTTTGTATTTGAGCCAATTAATATCAATAAGAAAAAGCAAATCAAGATCAGCGACTCTATTGTTTGTTAGAATTGAAAGAATTCATGTTATATATGGTTCATGGATATTGATTTCACAATTAATATATTGAATAAGTATAACACAAACGATAATTTCATGGTCATTGAATGAAAAATAGTCTTTGGAACAGAAGGGAGAGTGTAATTAGCTGGCGGTGCATTGAATGTCTCATTATTTTTGAATGAAACTACTTAACAATTGTACAAAATGCAAACCAAGATGAATGAATTCTTCGATTGGTGGAAGTAAAACACATTTAGATTGTTAATAGGGTTTAGAATGGTTTGTTTTAATGAATATACTTAGTAGTTTAGGCACAAGTGTGAATTTCATGATCTTTGTATCAAAAAGAGTGTTTGTAGATAAAAAAGGATACTTGCTAAGTAGAAATGATGGGATGGACTTTTTATTTTGTATTTCAACCAATTAATATCAATAAGAAAAGCAAATCAAGATCAGGGACTCCATTGTTTGTTGGAATTTAAAGCATTCATGGTATAGATGGTTCATGGATATTGATTTCACAATTAATATAGTCGTTAAGTATGACAACAAATGATAATTTCATGGTAATTGAATGAAAAATAGTCTTTGGAACAGAAAGAGGAGTGTAATTAGCTGGAGGTGCATTGAATGTATCATTATTTTTCAATGAAACTACTTTATAATTGTACAAAATGCAAACCAAGATGAATGAATTCTTCGATTGGTGAAAGTAAACACATTTACAGTGTTAATATTAGGGTTTAGAATGGATTGTTTTAATGAATATACTTAGTAGTTTAGGCACAAGTGTTAATTTCATTATCTTTGTATCAAAAAGTGTGATTGTAAACAAAAAAGGATACTTGCTAAGAAGAAATCATGGGACGGACTTTTTATTTTGTATTTCAACCAATTAATATCAATAAGAAAAGCAAATCAAGATCAGGGACTCCATTGTTTTTGTTGGAATGAAAGAATTCAGGGTATAGATGGTTCATGGATATTGATTTCACAATTAATATAGTCGTTAAAGTATGAAAAGAAACGATAATTTCATGGTCATCGAATGAAAAATAGTCTTTGGAACAGAAAAGAGGAGTGTAATTAGCTGGAGGTCGCATTGAATATCTCATTATTTTTGAATGAAACTATTTAACAATAGTACGAAAATGCAAACCAAGATGAATGAATTCTTCGATTGGTGGAAGTAAACACATTTAGAGTGTTAATAGGGTTTAGAATGGTTTGTTTTAATGAATATACTTAGTAGTTTAGGCACAAGTGTTAATTTCATGATCTATGTATCAAAAAGTGTGTTTTGTAGACAAAAAAAAGGATACTTTGCTAAGTTGAAATGATGGGACGAACTCTTTATTTTGTATTTCAACAAATTAAATATCAATAAGAAAAGCAAATCAAGATCAGTGACTCCATTGTTTGTTGGAATTGAAAGAATTCATGGTATAGATGGTTCATGGATATTGATTTCACAATTAATATAGTAGTTAAATATGACACAAACGATAATTTCATGGTCATTGAATGAAAAATAGTCTTTGGAATAGAAAGAGAAGTGTAATTAGCTGGAGGCGCATTGAATGTCTCATTATTTTTGAATGAAACTACTTAACAATAGTACGAAATGCAAACCAAGATGAATGAATTCTTCGATTGGTGGAAGTAAACACATTTAGAGTGTTAATAGGGTTTAGAATGGTTTGTTTCAATGAATATAGTTAGTAGTTTAGGCACAAGTGTTAATTTCATGATCTTTGTATCAAAAAAATGTGTTTGTAGATAAAAAAAGGGATACTTGCTAAGTTTGAAAATGATGGGACGGACTCTTTATTTTGTATTTGAACCAATTAATATCAATAAGAAAAAGCAAATCAAGATCAGCGACTCCATTGTTTGTTGGAATTGAAAGAATTCATTGGTATATATGGTTCATGGATATTGATTTCACAATTAATATAATTATTCGTTAAGTATAACACAAAACGATAATTTCATGGTCATTGAATGAAAAAATAGTCTTTGGAACAGAAAGAAGAGTGTAATTAGCTGGAGGCGCATTGAATGTCTCATTATTTTTGAATGAAACTACTTAAACAATTTGTACAAAATGCAAACCAAGATGAATGAATTCTTCGATTGGTGGAAGTAAACACATTTAGAGTGTTAATAGGGTTTAGAATGGTTTGTTTTAATGAATATACTTAGTAGTTTAGGCACAAGTGTTAATTTCATGATCTTTGTATCAAAAAGTGTGTTTGTGTAGACAAAAAAAAGGATACTTGCTAAGTAGAAATGATGGGACGGAGACTTTTTATTTTGTATTTCAACCACCATTAATATCAATAAAGAAAAAGCAAATCAAGATCAGGGACTCCATTGTTTGTTGGAATTGAAAGAATTCATGGGTATAGATGGTTCATGGATATTGATTTCACAATTAATATAGTCGTTAAGTATGACACAAACGATAATTTCATGGTCATTGAATGAAAAATAGTCTTTGGAACAGAAAGAGGAGTGTAATTAGCTGGAGGCGCATTGAATGTCTCATTATTTTTGAATGAAACTACTTTAAACAATAGGTACGAAATGCAAAACAAGAAGAAAAAATTCTTTGGCTTCGATTGGTGGAAGTAAACACATTTATTAGTGTTAATAGGGTTTAGAATGGTTTGTTTTTAATGAATAATAATTAGTAGTTTAGGCACAAGTGTTTAATTTCATGATCTTTGTATGAAAAAGTGTGTTTGTAGACAAAAAAAAGGATACTTGCTAAGTTAGAAATGATGGGACGGACTCTTTATTTTGTATTTCAACCAATTAATATCAATAAGAAATTGCAAAATCAAGATCAATGACTCCATTGTTTGTTGGAATTGAAAAGAATTCATGGTATAGATGTGTTCATGGATATTTATTTCACAATTAATATAGTCGTTAAACGCTGATGAACAAATAACTAATGGTATTTCAATGGTCAATGAATGAAAAATAGTCTATTGGAAACAGAAAGAGGAGTGTAAATTAGCTGGAGCGGCGCATTGAATGTCTCATTTATTTTTGTAATGAAACAGATACTTAACAACATTAGTACGTAAATGCAAAACCAAGATGAATAGAAATTTCTTCGATTGGTTGGAAGTCAACAACCATTTAGAGTGTTAAAGGGGTTTAAAATGTGTTTGTTGGGTTCAATGAATATAGTTAGTAGTTTAGGCACAAAGTGTTAATTTTCATGATCTTTGTATCAAAAAATGTGTTTTGTAGACAAGAAAAAGGATACTTGCTAAGTTGAAATGATGGGACGGGACTCTTTATTTTGTATTTGAACCAATTAATATCAATAAGAAAAAGCAAATCAAGATCAGCGACTCCATTGTTTGTTGGAATTGAAAGAATTCATGCTATATCATGGTTCATGGATATTGACATGTTCACAATTAATATATTCAATAAGTATTAGACACAAAACGATACATTTCATGCTCATTGAATGAAAAAATAGTCTTTGGAACTGAAAGAATGAGTGTAATTAGTTGGGGGCGCATTGAATGGTCTCATTATTTTTGAATGAGAAACTACTTAACAATAGTACTGAAATTGCATACCAAGATGAATGAATTCTTCGATTGGTGGAAGTAAACACATTTAGAGAGTTAATAGGGTTTAGAATGGTTTGTTTGTTGATGAATATAGTTAGTAGTTTAGTAGGCACAAGTGTTAATTTCATGATCTTTGTTTATCAAAAAATAGTGTTTGTAGACGACAAAAAGGATACTTGCTAAGTAGAAATGATGGGACGGACTCTTTATTCTTTGTATTTGAACCAAATTAATATCAATAAGAAAAGCAACATATTTAGAAGATCAGCGGACTCCCATTGTTTGTTGGAATTGAGAAAGTAATTCATGGTTTTTATATAGGTGGTTCATGGATATTGGATTTCACAATTTAATATATTCAATAAGTATAACACACAAACGATAATTTCATGGCCATTGGATTGAATGAAAAAATAGTCTTTGGAATACATGAAAGATACGTGAGAGTGTAATTAGCTGGAGGGGTAGCATTTGAATGTCATCATTATTTTTGAATGAAAACTACTTAACAATTTGTACAAAAATGCAAACCAAGATGAAATGAATTCTTCGATTGGTGGAAGTAAACACATTATACAGTGTTAATAGGGTTTTAAAATGGTTTGTGTTTATATTGAATATACTTAGTAGTTTAGGCACAAGTGTGAATTTCATGATATTTGTATCAAAAAAAGAGTGTTTGTAGACAAAAAAGGGATACTTGCTAAGTAGAAATGATGGGATGGACTTTTTATTTTGTATTTCAACCAATTAATATCAATAAGAAAAGCAAAAATCAAGATCAGGGACTCCATTGTTTGTTGGAATTGAAAGAATTCATGGTATAGATGGTTCATGGATATTGATTTCACAATTAATATAGTCGTTAAGTATGACACATACGATACGATAATTTCATGGTAATTGAATGAAAAATAGTCTTTGGAACAGGAAAGAGTAGTAGTGTAATTAGCTGGAGGTGCATTGAATGTCTCATTATTTTTGAATGAAAACTACTTTTTACAATTGTACAAAATGCAAACCAAGATGAATGAATTCTTCGATTGGTGGAAGTAAAACACATTTAGAGTGTTAATAGGGTTTAGAATGGTTTGTTTTTTTCAATGAATATACTTAGTAGTTTAGGCACAAGTGTTAATTTCATGATCTTTGTATCAAAAAGTGGTGTTTGTAAGCAAAAAAGAGATACTTGCTAAGAAGAAATGTGGGACGGACTTTTTATTTTGTATTTGTTCCAATTAATATCAATAAGAAAAAGCAAATCAAGATCAGGGACTCCATTAGTTTGTTGGAATTGAAAGAATTTCAGGGTATAGATGGTTCATGGATATTGTTTTTCAAATTTCACAATATAGTCTATGTTAAGTATGAACACAAACGATATAATTTCATGGTCATTGAATGAAAACATAGTCTTTGGAACACAAAAAGAGAGGTGTAATTAGGTGGAGGCGCATTGAATACCTCAAATATTTTTGAAAAAACTATTTAACAATAGTACGAAATGCAAACCAAGGATGACTATGAATTCCTTCGATTGGTGGAAGTATAACAACATTTAGCAGTGTTAATAGGTTTTAGAATGGTTTGTTTTAATGAATATAGTTAGTAGTTTAGGCACAAGTGTTAATTTCATGATCTTTGTATCAAAAATAGTGTGTTTTAGATAAAAAAAGGATACTTGCTAAGTAGAAATGATGGGACGGACATTTTATTTTGTATTTCAAACCCAATTAATATCAATAAGAAAAGCAAATCAAGATCAGGGACTCCATTGTTATGTTGGAATTGAAAGAATTCATGGTATAATGATGGTTCCATGGATATTGATTTCACAATTTAATATAGTACCCCGCATAAAGTATGACACAAACGATAATTTCATGGTCATTGAATGAAAAATAGTATCTTTGGAATAGAAAGAGGAGTGTAATTAGCTGGAGGCGCATTGAATGTCTCATTATTTTTGAACGAAACTACTTAACAATAGTACAAAATGCAAACCAAGATGATTGAATGATTTCCGATTCTTCGATTGGTGGAAGTAAAACACATTTAGAGTGTTAATAGGGTTTAGAATGGTTTGTTTTTGTAATGAATATAGTTTAGTAGTTTAGGCGCAAGTGTGTAATTTCATGATCTTTGTATCAAAAAATGTGTTTGTAGACGAAAAAAGGATACTTGCTAAGTTGAAATGATGGGACGGACTCTTTATTTTGTATTTGAACCAATTAATATCAATAAGAAAAGCAAATCAAGATCAGCGACTCCATTGTTTGTTGGAATTGAAAGAATTTCATGGTATATATGGTTCATGGATATTGATTTCACAATTAATATATTCAATAAGTATAACAACAAAACGATAATTTCATGGTCATTGAATGAAAAAATAGTCTTTGGAACAGAAAGAGGAGAGTGTAATTAGCTGGAGGTGCATTGAATGTCTCATTATTTTTTTGAATGAAACTACTTAAACAATAGTACGAAAATGCAAACCAAGATGAATGAATTCTTCGATTGGTGGAAGTAAACACAATTTAGAGTGTTAATAGGGTTTAGAATGGTTTGTTTCAATGAATATAGTTAGTAGTTTAGGCACAAGTGTTTAATTTCATGATCTTTGTATCAAAAAATGTGTTTGTAGACAAAAAAGGATACTTGCTAAGTTGAAATGATGGGACGGACTCTTTTTATTTTGTATTTCGAACCAATTAATATCAATAAGAAAAGCAAATCAAGATCAGCGGACTCCATTGTTTGTTGGAATTGAAAGAATTCATGTATATATGGTTCATGGATATTGATTTCACAATTAATATATTCAATAAGTATAAACACAAACGATAATTTCATGGTCATTGAATGAAAAAAAAGTCTTTGGAACAGAAAGAAGAGTGTAATTAGCTGGAGGCGCATTGAATGTCTCATTATTTTTTGAATGAAACTACTTAACAATTGTACAAAAAGCAAACCAAGATGTTATGAATTCTTCGATTGGTGGAAAGTAAACACATTTAGAGTGTTAATAGGGTTTAGAATGGTTTGTTTTCAATGAATATAACTTAGTAGTTTAGGCACAAGTGTTAATTTCATGATCTTTGTATCAAAAAGTGTGTTTTGTAAACAAAAAAAGGATACTTGCTAAGAAGAAATGATGGGTGGACTTTTTATTTTGTATTTCAAACCAATTAATATCAATAAGAAAAGCAAATCAAGATCAGGGACTCCATTATGTTTGTTGGAAATTGAAAGAATTCAGGGTATAGATGGTTCATGGATATTGATTTCACAATTAATATAGTCGTTAAGTATGAAACAAACGATAATTTCATGGTCATTGATTGAAAAATAGTCTTTGGAACACAGAAAAAGAGGAGTGTAATTAGGTGGAGGCGCATTGAATATCTCATATTTTTGAATGAAACTATTTAACAATTGTAGTACGAAATGCAAAAACAAGATAAAAGAATTCTTCGATTGGTGGAAAATAAACACATTTATAGTGTTAAATAGGGTTTTAGAATGGTTTGTTTTAATGAATATAATTAGTAGTTTAGGCTCATAGTGTTAATTTTCATGATCTTTGTATGAAAAAGTGTGTTTGTAAACAAAAAAAACATCATAATTGCTAAGTATGAAATGAATGGACGAACTCTTTATTTTGTATTTCAAGCAATTTATATCAATAAGAAAAGCAAATCAAGATCAGCGACTCCATTGTTTGTTGGAATTGAAAGAATTCATGTATAGATGGTTCATGGATATTGATTTCACACAATTATATAGTAGTTAAATATGACACAAACGATAATTTCATGGTCATTGAATCAAAAATAGTCTTTGGAATGGGGAAAGAGAAGTGTAATTAGCAAGAGGTGCATTGATTGTCCTCATTATATTTTTAATGAAAACATAGACTTAAACAATAGT
>JBAPLH010000214.1:0-51717 GCA_037897445.1 Ceriops zippeliana | reverse complement strand
TGTATCAAAAAGCAATAAGAAAAAGCAAATCATGATCAGGACATACTTTCCAATTGTTTTGTTGAAATTGAAAGAATCCATGGTATAGATGGTTCATAGGATATTGAATTTACACAATTAATATATGCTCGTTAAGTATAAACAGGTAACAAATGATAATTTCATGGTCATTGAATGAAAAATAGTCTTTGGAACAGAAAGAGAGAGTGTAATTAGCTGGAGGCAACAGTGAAATGTCTCATTATTTTTTGAATGAAACTAACTTAACAATAGTACGAAATGCAAACCAAGATGAATGAATCTTCTTCGATTGGTGGAAGTAAACACACTTTAGAGTGTTAATAGGTTTTAGAATGGTTTGTTTTAAATGAATATACTTAGTATTTTTAGGCACAAGTGTTAATTTCATGATCTTTGTATCAAAAAGTGTGTTTTGTAAACAAAAAAGGATACTTGCTAAGTAGAAATGATGGGACGGACTCTTTATTTTGTATTTCAACCAATTAATATCAATAAGAAAAGCAAATCAAAGGAGATCAGGGACTCCATTGTTTGTTGGAATTGAAAGAATTCATGGTATAGATGGTTCATTAAGGAATATTGATTTCACAATTTAATATAGTCGTTAAGTATGACACAAACGATAATTTCAAGGTCATTGAATGAAAAATAGTCTTTGGAACAGAAAGAGGAGTGTAATTAGCTGGAGGCCCATTGAATGACTCATTATTTTTGAAATTAATGCAAGTACTACTTAACAATAGTACACAAATGCAAACCAAGATGAATGAAATTCTTTCGATGGTTAATAACGCCCAGTAAACACATTTTAGAGTGTGAATAATAGGGTTAGAATGGTTTTAAGCCCAATGAATATAGTTAGTAGATTTAGGCACAAAAGAAGTGTTAATCTTCATGATCTTGTAGATCAAAAAATGTGTTGTTTGTAAAAAAAAAATATACTTGCTAAGTTGAAATGAATGATGGACGGAGACTCTTTATTTGTATTTTTTCAACCAATTCATAATATCAATAAGAAGAAGCCAAATCAAGATCAGGGACTCCATTGTTTGTTGGAATTGAAAGAATTCATGTGGTATAGACTATCGGTTCATGGATATTGATTTCACAATTAAATATATTCAATAAGTATAACACAAACGATAATTTCATGTTCATTGAATGAAAAAAAAATAGTCTTTGGAACAGAAAGAGGAGTGTAAATTAGCTGGAGGGCACGCATTGAATGTCTCATTATTTTTGAATGAAACTACATCGAACAATAGTACGAAATGCAAAACCAAGATGAATGAAATTCTTCGATTGGTGGTAGTAAAACACATTTCTAGAGTGTTAATAGGGTTTAGAAATGGTTTGTGTTTAATGAATATAGTTAGTAGTTTAGGCACAAGTGTTAATTTCATGATCTTTGTATCAAAAAATGTGTTTTGTAATATGAAAAAAAGGATACTTGCGCTAAGAAGAAATGATGGGACGGACTCTTTATTTTGTATTTCATAACCAATTAATATCAATAAGAAAAGCAAATCAAGATCAAGATCATCAGAGACTCCATTGTTTGTTGGAATTGAAAGAATTCATGGTATAAATCATGGTTCATGGATATTGATTTCACAATTAATATAGTCGTTAAGTATGACACAAACGATAATTTCATGGTCATTGAATGAAAAATAGTCTTTGGAACAGAAAGAGGAGTGTGTAATTAGCTGGAGGCGCATTGAATGTCTCATTATTTTTTGAATGAAACTACTTAACAATTAGTACAAAATGCAAACCAAGATGAATGAATTCTTCGATTTGTGGAAGTAAAACAACTCATTTAGAGTGTTTAATAGGGTTTTTAGAATGGTTTGTTTTAATGAATATATCTTTAGTAGTTTGGGCACAAGTGTTAAATTTCATGATCTTTGTATAAAAAAGTGTGTTTGTAGAACAAAAAAAGGATACTTGCTAAGTAGAAATGATGGGACGGACTCTTTATTTTGTATTTTCAACCAATTAATATCAATAAGAAAAGCAAATCAAGATCAGGGGACTCCATTGTTTGTTGGAATTGAAAGAATTCATGGTATATATGGTTCATGGATATTGATTTCACAATTAATATAGTCGTTAAGTATGACACAAACGATAATTTCATGGTCATTGAATGAAAAATAGTCTTTTGGAACAGAAAGAGGAGTGTAATTAGCTGGGAGGCAGGCGCATTGAATGTATCTCATTATTTTTGAAATGAAACTACTTAACAATAGTACGAAAATGCAAACCAAGATGAATGAATTCTTCGATTGGTGGAAGTAAAACACATTTAGAGTGTTAATAGGGTTTAGAATGGTTTGTTTTAATGAATATAGTTAGTTTAGTAGTTTAGGGCACAAGTGTTAATTTCATGATCTTTGTATCAAAAAGTGTGTTTTGTAGACAAAAAAGGATACTTGCTAAGTAGAAATGATGGGACGGACTCTTTATTTTGTATTTCAACCAATTAATATCAATAAGAAAAAGCAAATCAAGATCAGGGACTCCATTGTTTTGTTGGAATTGAAAGAATTCATGGTATAGATGGTTCATGGATATTGATTTCACAATTAATATATTCAATTAAGTATAACAACAAACGATAATTTCATGGTCATTGAATGAAAAAAAATAGTCTTTGGAACAGAAAAGAGGAGTGTAATTAGCTGGAGGCGCATTGAATGTCTCATTATTTTTTGAATGAAACTACTTAACAATAGTACGAAATGCAAACCAAGATGAATGAATTCTTTCGATTGGTGGTAAGTAAACACATTTAGAGTGTTAATAGGGTTTAGAATGGTTTGTTTCAATGAATATAGTTAGTAGTTTAGGCACAAGTGTTAATTTCATGATCTTTGTATCAAAAAAGTGTGTTTGTAGACGAAAAAAGGATACTTTGCTAAGTTGAAATGATGGGACGGACTTTTTATTTTGTATTTCAACCAATTAATATCAATAAGAAAAAGCAAATCATCAGATCAGCGACTCCATTGTTTGTTGGAATTGAAAGAATTCATGGTATAGATGGTTCATGGATATTGATTTCACAATTAATATAGTCAATAAGTATAACACAAACGATAATTTTCATGGTCATTGAATGAAAAAAATAGTCTTTGGAACAGAAAGAGGAGTGTAATTAGCTGGAGGCGCATTGAATGTCTCATTATTTTTTGAATGAAACTACTTAAACAATAGTACGAAAATGCAAACCAAGATGAATGAATTCTTCGATTGGTGGAAAGTAAACACATTTAGAGTGTTAAATAGGGTTTAGAATGGTTTGTTTTAATGAATATAGTTAGTAGTTTAGGCACAAGTGTGTTAATTTCATGATCTTTGTATCAAAAAAAGTGTGTTTGTAACAAAAAAAGATACTTGCTAAGTTGAAATGATGGGACGGACTCTTTATTTTTGTATTTCAAACAATTAATATCAATAAGAAAAGCAAATCAAGATCAGGGACTCCATTGTTTGTTGGGAATTGAAAGAATTCATGGTATAGATGGTTCATGGATATTTGATTTCACAATTAATATATTCAATATAAGTATAACACAAACGATAATTTCATGGTCATTGAATGAAAAATAGTCTTTGGAACAGAAAGAAAGAGGAGTGTAATTAGCTGGAGGCGCATTGAATGTCTCATTATTTTTGAAATGAAAAACTACTTAACAATAGTACGAAAATGCAAACCAAGATGAATGAATTCTTCGATTGTTTGGAAGTAAACACATTTTAGTGTGTTTAATAGGGTTTAGAATGGTTTTGTTTCAATGAAATATATAGTTAGTAGTTTAGGCACAAGTGTTAATTTCATGATCTTTGTATCAAAAAAAAGTGTGTTTTGTAGACGAAAAAAGGGATACTTGCTAAGTTGAAAATGATGATGGGACGGACTCTTTATTTTTCGTATTTCAACCAATTAATATCAATAAGAAAAAATCAAATCAAGATCAGCGACTCCATTGTTTGTTGGAATTGAAAGAAATTCAGGGTATAGATGGTTCATGGATATTGATTTCACAATTAATATATTCAATTAAGTATAACACACAAACGATAATTTCATGGTCATTGAATGAAAAAATAGTCTTTGGAAACAGAAAGAGGAGTGTAATTAGCTGGAGGCGCATTGAATGTCTCATTATTTTTGAATGAAACTACTTAACAATAGTACGAAATGCAAAACCAAGATGAATGAATTCTTCGATTGGTTAAGTAAACACATTTAGAGTGTTAAATAGGGTTTAGAATGGTTTGTTTCAATGAATATAGTTAGTAGTTTAGGCACAAGTGTTAATTTCATGATCTTTGTATCAAAAAAAGTGTGTTTGTAGAACAAAAAAAGATACTTGCTAAGTTGAAATGATGGGACGGACTCTTTATTTTGTATTTCAACCAAATTAATATCAATAAGAAAAGCAAATCAAGATCAGGGACTCCATTGTTTGTTGGAATTGAAAGAATTCATGGTATAGATGGTTCATGGATATTGATTTCACAATTAATATATTCAATAAGTATGAACACAAACGATAATTTCATGGTCATTGAATGAAAAATAGTCTTTGGAACAGAAAAGAGGAGTGTAATTAGCTGGAGGCGCATTGAATGTCTCATTATTTTTGGAATGAAAAACTACTTAACAATAGTACGAAAATGCAAACCAAGATGAATGAATTCTTCGATTGGTGGAAGTAAACACATTTAGAGTGTTAATAGGGGTTTAGAATGGTTTGTTTCAAAAGTGAATATAGTTAGTAGTTTAGGCACAAGTGTTAAATTTCATGATCTTTGTATCAAAAAATGTGTTTTGTAGATGAAAAAAAAGGATACTTGCTAAGTTGAAATGATGGGACGGACTCTTTATTTTGTATTTGAACCAATTAATATCAATAAGAAAAGCAAATCAAGATCAGCGACTCCATTGTTTGTTGGAATTGAAAGAATTCATGGTATATAGATGGTTCATGGATATTGATTTCACAATTAATATATATTCAATAAGTATAACACAAACGATAATTTCATGGTCATTGAATGAAAAATAGTCTTTGGAACAGAAAGAGGAGTGTAATTAGCTGGAGGCGCATGAGAATGTCTCATTATTTTTGAATGAAACTACTTAACAATAGTACAAAATGCAAACCAAGATGAATGAATTCTTCGATTGGTTTAAGTAAACACATTTAGAGTGTTAAATAGGGTTTAGAATGGTTTGTTTTCAATGAATATAGTTAGTAGTTTAGGGCACAAGTGTTAATTTCATGATCTTTTGTATCAAAAAATGTGTTTGTAGATAAAAAAAGGATACTTGCTAAGTTGAAATGATGGGACGGACTCTTTATTTTGTATTTCAACCAATTAATATCAATAAAGAAAAGCAAATCAAGATCAGCGACTCCATTGTTTGTTGGAATTGAAAGAAATTCATGGTATAGATGGTTCATGGATATTGATTTCACAATTAATATATTCAATAAGTATAACACAAACGATAATTTCATGGTCATTGAATGAAAAATAGTCTTTGGAACAGAAAGAAGAGTGTAATTAGCTGGAGGCGCATTGAATGTCTCATTATTTTTGAATGAAACTACTTAACAATTGTACAAAATGCAAACCAAGATGAATGAATTCTTCGATTGGTGGAAGTAAACACATTTAGAGTGTTAATAGGGTTTTAGAATGGTTTGTTTTAATGAATATAGTTAGTAGTTTTAGGCACAAGTGTTAATTTCATGATCTTTGTATCAAAAAGTGTGTGTTTTGTAAACAAAAAAGGATACTTGCTAAGTAGAAATGATGGGGACGGACTCTTTATTTTTTGTATTTCAACCAATTAATATCAATAAGAAAAGCAAATCAAGATCAGGGACTCCATTGTTTTGTTGGAATTGAAAGAATTCATGGTATATAATGGTTCATGGATATTGATTTCACAATTAATATAGTCGTTAAGTATGACACAAACGATAATTTCATGGTCATTGAATGAAAAATAGTCTTTGGAACAGAAAAGAGGAGTGTAATTAGCTGGAGGCGCATTGAATGTCTCATTATTTTTTTGAATGAAACTACTTAACAATAGTACGAAATGCAAACCAAGATGAATGAATTCTTCGATTGGTGGAAGTAAACACATTTAGAGTGTTTAATAGGGTTTAGAATGGTTTGTTTTAATGAATATATAGTTAGTAGTTTAGGCACAAGTGTTAATTTCATGATCTTTGTATCAAAAAATGTGTTTGTAGACGAAAAAAATACTTGCTAAGTTGAAATGATGGGACGGACTCTTTATTTTGTATTTCAACCAATTAATATCAATAAGAAAAAGCAAATCAAGATCAGCGACTCCATTGTTTGTTGGAATTGAAAGAATTCATGGTATAGATGGTTCATGGATATTGATTTCACAATTAATATATTCAATAAGTATAACACAAACGATAATTTCATGGTCATTGAATGAAAAATAGTCTTTGGAACAGAAAGAGGAGTGTAATTAGCTGGAGGCGCATTGAATGTCTCATTATTTTTGAATGAAACTACTTAACAATTGTACAAAATGCAAACCAAGATGAATGAATTCTTCGATTGGTGGAAGTAAACACATTTAGAGTGTTAATAGGGTTTAGAATGGTTTGTTTTTTCAATGAATATAGTTAGTAGTTTTAGGGCACAAGTGTTAATTTCATGATCTTTGTATCAAAAAGTGTGTTTGTAGAACAAAAAAAGATACTTGCTAAGAAGAAATGATGGGACGGACTCTTTATTTTTGTATTTCAACCAATTAATATCAATAAGAAAAGCAAATCAAGATCAGGGACTCCATTGTTTGTTGGAATTGAAAGAATTCATGGTATAGATGGTTCATGGATATTGATTTCACAAATTAATATATTCAATTAAGTATAACACAAACGATAATTTCATGGTCATTGAATGAAAAATAGTCTTTGGAACAGAAAGAGGAGTGTAATTAGCTGGAGGCGCATTGAATGTCTCATTATTTTTGAATGAAACTACTTAACAATTAGTACAAAATGCAAAACCAAGATGAATGAATTCTTCGATTGGTGGAAGTAAACACATTTAGAGTGTTAATAGGGTTTAGAATGGTTTTGTTTTAATGAATATAGTTAGTAGTTTAGGCACAAGTGTTAATTTCATGATCTTTGTATCAAAAAGTGTGTTTGTAGACGAAAAAAAGATATACTTGCTAAGTAAAAATGATGGGACGACTCTTTATTTTGTATTTTTGTCCCAATTAATAATCAATATCAAAAGAAAAGCAAATCAAGATCAGGGACTCCATTGTTTGTTGGAATTGAAAGAATTCATGGTATAGATGGTTCATGGATATTGATTTCACAATTAATATAGTCAATAAGTATGACACAAACGATAATTTTCATGGTCATTGAATGAAAAATAGTCTTTGGAAACAGAAAGAGGAGTGTAATTAGCTGGAGGCGCATTGAATGTCTCATTATTTTTGAATGAAACTACTTAACAATTGTACGAAATGCAAACCAAGATGAATGAATTCTTCGATTGGTGGAAGTAAACACATTTAGAGTGTTAATAGGGTTTAGAATGGTTTGTTTCAATGAATATAGTTAGTAGTTTAGGGCACAAGTGTTAATTTCATGATCTTTGTATCAAAAAAATGTGTGTTTGTAGACGAAAAAAAGGATACTTGCTAAGTTGAAAATGATGGGACGGACTCTTTATTTTTTATTTCAACCAATTAATATCAATAAGAAAAGCAAATCAAGATCAGGGACTCCATTGTTTGTTGGAATTGAAAGAATTCATGGTATAGATGGTTCATGGATATTGATTTCACAATTAATATATTCAATAAGTATAACACAAACTATAATTTCATGGTCATTGAATGAAAAATAGTCTTTGGAACAGAAAGAGGAGTGTAATTAGCTGGAGGCGCATTGAATGTCTCATTATTTTTGAATGAAACTACTTAACAATTGTACAAAATGCAAACCAAGATGAATGAATTCTTCGATTGGTGGAAGTAAACACATTTAGAGTGTTAATAGGGTTTAGAATGGTTTGTTTTAATGAATATAGTTAGTAGTTTAGGCACACAAGTGTTAATTTCATGATCTTTGTATCAAAAAAATGTGTTTGTAGACGAAAAAAGGATACTTGCTAAGTTGAAATGATGGGACGGACTCTTTATTTTGTATTTCAACCAATTAATATCAATAAGAAAAGCAAATCAAGATCAGCGACTCCATTGTTTGTTGGAATTGAAAGAATTCATGGTATAGATGGTTCATGGATATTGATTTCACAATTAATATATTCAATAAGTATAACACAAACGATAATTTCATGGTCATTGAATGAAAAATAGTCTTTGGAACAGAAAGAGGAGTGTAATTAGCTGGAGGCGCATTGAATGTCTCATTATTTTTGAATGAAACTACTTAACAATAGTACAAAATGCAAACCAAGATGAATGAATTCTTCGATTGGTGGAAGTAAACACATTTAGAGTGTTAATAGGGTTTTAGAATGGTTTGTTTTAATGAATATAGTTAGTAGTTTAGGCACAAGTGTTAATTTCATGATCTTTGTATCAAAAAAGTGTGTTTGTAGACAAAAAAAGGATACTTGCTAAGAAGAAATGATGGGACGGACTCTTTATTTTGTATTTCAACCAATTAATATCAATAATAAGAAAAGCAAAGCAAATCAAGATCAGGGACTCCATTGTTTTGTTGGAATTGAAAGAATTCATGGTATAGATGGTTCATGGATATTGATTTCACAATTAATATATTCAATAAGTATAACACAAACGATAATTTCATGGTCATTGAAATGAAAAATAGTCTTTGGAACAGAAAGAGGAGTGTAATTAGCTGGAGGCGCATTGAATGTCTCATTATTTTTGAATGAAACTACTTAACAATTGTACAAAATGCAAACCAAGATGAATGAATTCTTCGATTGGTGGAAGTAAACACATTTAGAGTGTTAATAGGGTTTAGAATGGTTTGTTTTAATGAATATAGTTAGTAGTTTAGGCACAAGTGTTAATTTCATGATCTTTGTATCAAAAAATGTGTTTTGTAGACAAAAAAAAGGATACTTGCTAAGTTGAAATGATGGGACGGACTCTTTATTTTGTATTTCAACCAATTAATATCAATAAGAAAAGCAAATCAAGATCAGCGACTCCATTGTTTGTTGGAATTGAAAGAATTCATGGTATAGATGGTTCATGGATATTGATTTCACAATTAATATATTCAATAAGTATAACACAAACGATAATTTCATGGTCATTGAATGAAAAATAGTCTTTGGAACAGAAAGAGGAGTGTAATTAGCTGGAGGCGCATTGAATGTCTCATTATTTTTGAATGAAACTACTTAACAATAGTACGAAATGCAAACCAAGATGAATGAATTCTTCGATTGGTGGAAGTAAACACATTTAGAGTGTTAATAGGGTTTAGAATGGTTTGTTTTCAATGAATATAGTTAGTAGTTTAGGCACAAGTGTTAATTTCATGATCTTTGTATCAAAAAATGTGTTTGTAGACAAAAAAAAGGATACTTGCTAAGTTGAAATGATGGGACGGACTCTTTATTTTGTATTTGAACCAATTAATATCAATAAGAAAAGCAAATCAAGATCAGCGACTCCATTGTTTGTTGGAATTGAAAGAATTCATGGTATATATGGTTCATGGATATTGATTTCACAATTAATATATTCAATAAGTAAGTATAACACAAACGATAATTTCATGGTCATTGAATGAAAAATAGTCTTTGGAACAGAAAGAGGAGTGTAATTAGCTGGAGGCGCATTGAATGTCTCATTATTTTTGAATGAAACTACTTAACAATAGTACAAATGCAAACCAAGATGAATGAATTCTTCGATTGGTGGAAGTAAACACATTTAGAGTGTTAATAGGGTTTAGAATGGTTTGTTTTCAATGAATATAGTTAGTAGTTTAGGCACAAGTGTTAATTTCATGATCTTTGTATCATCAAAAAATGTGTTTGTAGAAAAAAAAGGATACTTGCTAAGTAGAAAATGATGGGACGGACTCTTTATTTTGTATTTCAACCAATTAATATCAATAAGAAAAGCAAATCAAGATCAGCGACTCCATTGTTTGTTGGAATTGAAAGAATTCATGGTATAGATGGTTCATGGATATTGATTTCACAATTAATATATTCAATAAGTATAACACAAACGATAATTTCATGGTCATTGAATGAAAAATAGTCTTTGGAACAGAAAGAGGAGTGTAATTAGCTGGAGGCGCATTGAATGTCTCATTATTTTTGAATGAAACTACTTAACAATAGTACGAAATGCAAACCAAGATGAATGAATTCTTCGATTGGTGGAAGTAAACACATTTAGAGTGTTAATAGGGTTTAGAATGGTTTGTTTCAATGAATATAGTTAGTAGTTTAGGCACAAGTGTTAATTTCATGATCTTTGTATCAAAAAAATGTGTTTTTGTAGTAAACAAAAAAAGATACTTGCTAAGAAAATGATGGGACGGACTCTTTATTTTGTATTTTCAACCAATTAATATCAATAAGAAAAGCAAATCAAGATCAGGGACTCCATTGTTTGTTGGAATTGAAAGAATTCATGGTATAGATGGTTCATGGATATTGATTTCACAATTAATATATTTAATAAGTATAACACAAACGATAATTTCATGGTCATTGAATGAAAAATAGTCTTTGGAACAGAAAGAGGAGTGTAATTAGCTGGAGGCGCATTGAATGTCTCATTATTTTTGAATGAAACTACTTAACAATAGTACAAAATGCAAACCAAGATGAATGAATTCTTCGATTGGTGGAAGTAAACACATTTAGAGTGTTAATAGGGTTTAGAATGGTTTGTTTTAATGAATATAGTTAGTAGTTTAGGCACAAGTGTTAATTTCATGATCTTTGTATCAAAAAAAGTGTGTTTGTAGACAAAAAAGGATACTTGCTAAGTTTGAAATGATGGGACGGACTCTTTATTTTGTATTTCAACCAATTAATATCAATAAGAAAAGCAAATCAAGATCAGCGACTCCATTGTTTGTTGGAATTGAAAGAATTCATGGTATAGATGGTTCATGGATATTGATTTCACAATTAATATAGTCAATAAGTATAACACAAACACAAACGATAATTTCATGGTCATTGAATGAAAAATAGTCTTTGGGAACAGAAAGAGGAGTGTAATTAGCTGGAGGCGCATTGAATGTCTCATTATTTTTGAATGAAACTACTTAACAATAGTACGAAATGCAAACCAAGATGAATGAATTCTTCGATTGGTGTTAAGTAAACACACATTTAGAGTGTTAATAGGGTTTAGAATGGTTTGTTTCAATGAATATAGTTAGTAGTTTAGGGCACAAGTGTTAATTTCATGATCTTTGTATCAAAAAGTGTGTTTGTAAACCAAAAAAAAGGATACTTGCTAAGTTGAAATGATGGGACGGACTCTTTATTTTGTATTTCAACCAATTAATATCAATAAGAAAAGCAAATCAAGATCAGCGACTCCATTGTTTGTTGGAATTGAAAGAATTTCATGGTATAGATGGTTCATGGATATTGATTTCACAATTAATATAGTCAATTAGTATGACACAAACGATAATTTCATGGTCATTGAATGAAAAATAGTCTTTGGAACAGAAAGAAAGAGGAGTGTAATTAGCTGGAGGCGCATTGAATGTCTCATTATTTTTGAATGAAACTACTTAACAATAGTACGAAATGCAAACCAAGATGAATGAATTCTTCGATTTGGTTAAGTAAACACATTTAGAGTGTTAATAGGGTTTAGAATGGTTTGTTTCAATGAATATACTTAGTAGTTTAGGGCACAAGTGTTAATTTCATGATCTTTGTATCAAAAAGAGTGTGTTTGTAGACAAAAAAGGATACTTGCTAAGTTGAAATGATGGGACGGACTCTTTTATTTTGTATTTCAACCAATTAATATCAATAAGAAAAGCAAATCAAGATCAGCGACTCCATTGTTTGTTGGAATTGAAAGAATTCATGGTATATATGGTTCATGGATATTGATTTCACAATTAATATAGTCGTTAAGTATGACACAAACGATAATTTCATGGTCATTGAATGAAAAATAGTCTTTGGAACAGAAAGAGGAGTGTAATTAGCTGGAGGCGCATTGAATGTCTCATTATTTTTGAATGAAACTACTTAACAATAGTACGAAATGCAAACCAAGATGAATGAATTCTTCGATTGGTTAAGTAAACACATTTAGAGTGTTAATAGGGTTTAGAATGGTTTGTTTCAATGAATATAGTTAGTAGTTTAGGCACAAGTGTTAATTTCATGATCTTTGTATCAAGAAATGTGTTTGTAGACGAAAAAAGATACTTGCTAAGTTGAAAGGATGGGACGGACTCTTTATTTTGTATTTCAACCAATTAATATCAATAAGAAAAGCAAATCAAGATCAGCGACTCCATTGTTTGTTGGAATTGAAAGAATTCATGGTATATATTTTTGATGGATATTGATTTCGCAATTAATATAGTCGTTAAGTATGACACAAACGATAATTTCATGGTCATTGAATGAAAAATAGTCTTTGGAACAGAAAGAGGAGTGTAATTAGCTGGAGGCACATTGAATGTCTCATTATTTTTGAATGAAACTACATAACAATTGTACAAAATGCAAACCAAGATGAATGAATTCTTCGATTGGTGGAAGTAAACACATTTATAGTGTTAATAGGGTTTAGAATGGTTTGTTTCAATGAATATAGTTAGTAGTTTTAGGCACAAGTGTTAATTTCATGATCTTTGTATCAAAAAAATGTGTTTGTAGACGAAAAAAGATATACTTGCTAAGTTTAAATGATGGGACGGACTCTTTATTTTGTATTTCATCCCAATTAATATCAATAAGAAAAGCAAATCAAGATCAGCGACTCCATTGTTTGTTGGAATTGAAAGAATTCAGGGTATAGATGGTTCATGGATATTGATTTCACAATTAATATATTCAATAAGTATAACACAAACGATAATTTCATGATCATTGAATGAAAAATAGTCTTTGGAACAGAAAGAGGAGTGTAATTAGCTGGAGGCGCATTGAATGTCTCATTATTTTTGAATGAAACTACTTAACAATAGTATGAAATGCAAACCAAGATGAATGAATTCTTCGATTGGTTAAGTAAACACATTTAGAGTGTTAATAGGGTTTAGAATGGTTTGTTTCAATGAATATAGTTAGTAGTTTAGGCACAAGTGTTAATTTCATGATCTTTGTATCAAAAAATGTGTTTGTAGATGAAAAAAAAGATACTTGCTAAGTTGAAATGATGGGACGGACTCTTTATTTTCTATTTGAACCAATTAATATCAATAAGAAAAGCAAATCAAGATCAGCGACTCCATTGTTTGTTGGAATTGAAAGAATTCATGGTATATATGGTTCATGGATATTGATTTCACAATTAATATAGTCGTTAAGTATGACACAAACGATAATTTCATGGTCATTGAATGAAAAATAGTCTTTGGAACAGAAAGAGGAGTGTAATTAGCTGGAGGCCCATTGAATGTCTCATTATTTTTTAATGAAACTACTTAACAATAGTACGAAATGCAAACCAAGAAGAATGAATTCTTCGATTGGTTAAGTAAACACATTTAGAGTGTTAATAGGGTTTAGAATGGTTTGTTTTAATGAATATTGTCAATAGTTTGGGCACAGGTGTTAATTTCATGATCTTTGTATAAAAAGTGTGTTTGTAAACCAAAAAAAGATACTTGCTAAGAAGAAATGATGGGACGGACTCTTTATTTTGTATTTCAACCAATTAATATCAATAAGAAAAGCAAATCAAGATCAGGGACTCCATTGTTTGTTGGAATTGAAAGAATTCATGGTATAGATGGTTCATGGATATTGATTTCACAATTAATATAGTCGTTAAGTATGACACAAACGATAATTTTATGGTCATTGAATGAAAAATAGTCTTTGGAACAGAAAGAGGAGTGTAATTAGCTGGAGGCGCATTGAATGTCTCATTATTTTTGAATGAAACTACCTAACAATAGTACGAAATGCAAACCAAGATGAATGAATTCTTCGATTGGTTAAGTAAACACATTTAGAGTGTTAATAGGGTTTAGAATGGTTTGTTTCAATGAATATACTTAGTAGTTTTTCGGCACAAGTGTTAATTTCATGATGATCTTTCTATCAAAAAGAGTGTTTGTAGAGAAAAAAGGATACTTGCTAAGTTGAAATGATGGGACGAACTCTTTATTTTGTATTTCATCCAATTAATATCAATAAGAAAAGCAAATCAAGATCAGCGACTCCATTGTTTGTTGGAATTGAAAGAAATCAGGGTATAGATGGTTCATGGATATTGATTTCACAATTAATATATTCAATAAGTATAACACAAACGATAATTTCATGGTCATTGATTGAAAAATAGTCTTTGGAACAGAAAAAGGAGTGTAATTAGGTGGAGGCGCATTGAATGTCTCATTATTTTTGAATGAAACTACTTAACAATAGTACGAAATGCAAACCAAGATGAATGAATTCTTCGATTGGTGGAAGTAAACACATTTAGAGTGTTAATAGGGTTTAGAATGGTTTGTTTTAATGAATATAGTTAGTAGTTTAGGAACAAGTGTGAATTTCATGATCTTTGTATCAAAAAAAGTGTTTGTAGATAAAAAAGGATACTTGCTAAGTAGAAATGATGGGACGGACTTTTTATTTTGTATTTCAACCAATTAATATCAATAAGAAAAGCAAATCAAGATCAGGGACTCCATTGTTTGTTGGAATTGAAAGAATTCATGGTATAGATGGTTCATGGATTTTGATTTCACAATTAATATAGTCGTTAAGTATCACAAAAACGATAATTTCATGGTCATTGAATGAAAAATAGTCTTTGGAATAGAAAGAGGAGTGTAATTAGCTGGAGGCGCATTGAATGTCTCATTATTTTTCAATGAAACTATTTCACAATAGTACGAAATGCAAACCAAGATGAATGAATTCTTCGATTGGTGGAAGTAAACACATTTATAGTGTTAATAGGGTTTAGAATGGTTTGTTTCAATGAATATAGTTAGTAGTTTAGGCACAAGTGTTAATTTCATGATCTTTGTATCAAAAAATGTGTTTGTAGACGAAAAAAGATATACTTGCTAAGTTTAAATGATGGGACGGACTCTTTATTTTGTATTTCATCCAATTAATATCAATAAGAAAAGCAAATCAAGATCAGCGACTCCATTGTTTGTTGGAATTGAAAGAATTCAGGGTATAGATGGTTCATGGTTCATGGATATTGATTTCACAATTAATATATTCAATAAGTATAACACAAACGATAATTTCATGATCATTGAATGAAAAATAGTCTTTGGAACAGAAAGAGGAGTGTAATTAGCTGGAGGCGCATTGAATGTCTCATTATTTTTGAATGAAACTACTTAACAATAGTATGAAATGCAAACCAAGATGAATGAATTCTTCGATTGGTTAAGTAAACACATTTAGAGTGTTAATAGGGTTTAGAATGGTTTGTTTCAATGAATATAGTTAGTAGTTTAGGCACAAGTGTTAATTTCATGATCTTTGTATCAAAAAATGTGTTTGTAGATGAAAAAAAAAAGATACTTGCTAAGTTGAAATGATGGGACGGACTCTTTATTTTCTATTTGAACCAATTAATATCAATAAGAAAAGCAAATCAAGATCAGCGACTCCATTGTTTGTTGGAATTGAAAGAATTCATGGTATAGATGGTTCATGGATATTGATTTCACAATTAATATAGTCAATAAGTATGAACACAAACGATAATTTCATGGTCATTGAATGAAAAATAGTCTTTGGAACAGAAAGAGGAGTGTAATTAGCTGGAGGCGCATTGAATGTCTCATTATTTTTGTAATGAAACTACTTAACAATAGTACGAAATGCAAACCAAGATGAATGAATTCTTCGATTGGTTAAGTAAACACATTTAGAGTGTTAATAGGGTTTAGAATGGTTTGTTTTAATGAATATATAGTTAGTAGTTTAGGCACAAGTGTTAATTTCATGATCTTTGTATCAAAAAGTGTGTTTGTAGAACCAAAAAAAGATACTTGCTAAGTTGAAATGATGGGACGGACTCTTTATTTTGTATTTCAACCAATTAATATCAATAAGAAAAAAGCAAATCAAGATCAGCGACTCCATTGTTTGTTGGAATTGAAAGAATTCATGGTATAGATGGTTCATGGATATTGATTTCACAATTAATATATTCAATAAGTATAACACAAACGATAATTTCATGGTCATTGAATGAAAAATAGTCTTTGGAACTTAAAGAATAGTGTAATTAGCTGGAGGCGCATTGAATGTCTCATTATTTTTGAATGAAACTACTTAACAATTGTACAAAATGCAAAACAAGATGAATGAATTCTTCGATTGGTGAAGTAAACACATTTATAGTGTTAATAGGGTTTAGAATGGTTTGTTTCAATGAATATAGTTAGTAGTAGTTTAGGCACACAAGTGTTAATTTCATGATCTTTGTATCAAAAAATGTGTTTGTAGACGAAAAAGGATACTTGCTAAGTTTAAATGATGGGACGGACTCTTTATTTTGTATTTCATCCAATTAATATCAATAAGAAAAGCAAATCAAGATCAGCGACTCCATTGTTTGTTGGAATTGAAAGAATTCAGGGTATAGATGGTTCATGGATATTGATTTCACAATTAATATATTCAATAAGTATAACACAAACGATAATTTCATGATCATTGAATGAAAAATAGTCTTTGGAACAGAAAGAGGAGTGTAATTAGCTGGAGGCGCATTGAATGTCTCATTATTTTTGAATGAAACTACTTAACAATAGTATGAAATGCAAACCAAGATGAATGAATTCTTCGATTGGTTAAGTAAACACATTTAGAGTGTTAATAGGGTTTAGAATGGTTTGTTTCAATGAATATAGTTAGTAGTTTAGGCACAAGTGTTAATTTCATGATCTTTGTATCAAAAAATGTGTTTGTAGATGAAAAAAAGATACTTGCTAAGTTGAAATGATGGGACGGACTCTTTATTTTCTATTTGAACCAATTAATATCAATAAGAAAAGCAAATCAAGATCAGCGACTCCATTGTTTGTTGGAATTGAAAGAATTCAGGGTATAGATGGTTCATGGATATTGATTTCACAATTAATATATTCAATAAGTATAACACAAACGATCATTTCAGGATCATTGAATGAAAAATAGTCTTTGGAACAGAAAGAGAAGTGTAATTAGCTGGAGGCGCATTGAATGTCTCATTATTTTTGAATGAAACTACTTAACAATAGTATGAAATGCAAACCAAGATGAATGAATTCTTCGATTGGTTAAGTAAACACATTTAGAGTGTTAATAGGGTTTAGAATGGTTTGTTTCAATGAATATAGTTAGTAGTTTAGGCACAAGTATTAATTTCATTATCTTTGTATCAAAAAATGTGTTTGTAGATGAAAAAAAGATACTTGCTAAGTTGAAATGATGGGACGGACTCTTTATTTTCTATTTGAACCAATTAATATCAATAAGAAAAGCAAATCAAGATCAGCGACTCCATTGTTTGTTGGAATTGAAAGAATTCATGGTATATATGGTTCATGGATATTGATTTCACAATTAATATATTCAATAAGTATAACACAAACGATAATTTCATGGTCATTGAATGAAAAATAGTCTTTGGAACTTAAAGAATAGTGTAATTAGCTGGAGGCGCATTGAATGTCTCATTATTTTTGAATGAAACTACTTAACAATTGTACAAAATGCAAAACAAGATGAATGAATTCTTCGATTGGTGAAGTAAACACATTTAGAGTGTTAATAGGGTTTAGAATGGTTTGTTTCCATGAATATAGTTAGTAGTTTAGGCACAAGTGTTAATTTCATGATCTTTGTATCAAAAAATGTGTTTGTAGACAAAAAAAGATACTTGCTAAGTTGAAATGATGGGACGGACTCTTTATTTTGTATTTGAACCAATTAATATCAATAAGAAAAGCAAATCAAGATCAGCGACTGCATTGTTTGTTGGAATTGAAAGAATTCATGGTATATATGGTTCATGGATATTGATTTCACAATTAATATATTCAATAAGTATAACACAAACGATAATTTCATGGTCATTGAATGAAAAATAGTCTTTGGAACAGAAAGAAGAGTGTAATTAGCTGGAGGCGCACTGAATGTCTCATTATTTTTGAATGAAACTCTTTAACAATAGTACGAAATGCAAACCAAGATGAATGAATTCTTCGACTGTTGGAAGTAAACACATTTAGAGTGTTAATAGGGTTTAGAATGGTTTCTTTTAATGAATATAGTTAGTAGTTTGGGCACAAGTGTTAATTTCATGATCTTTGTATCAAAAAGTGTGTTAGTAAACCAAAAAGGATACTTGCTAAGAAGAAATGATGGGACGGACTCTTTATTTTGTATTTCAACCAATTAATATCAATAAGAAAAGCAAATCAAGATCAGGGACTCCATTGTTTGTTGGAATTGAAAGAATTCATGGTATAGATGGTTCATGGATATTGATTTCACAATTAATATAGTCGTTAAGTATGACACAAACGATAATTTCATGGTCATTGAATGAAAAATAGTCTTTGGAACAGAAAGAGGAGTGTAATTAGCTGGAGGCCCATTGAATGTGTCATTTTTTTCAATGAAACTACTTAACAATAGTACGAAATGCAAACCAAGATGAATGAATTCTTCGATTGGTTAAGTAAACAGATTTAGAGTGTTAATAGGGTTTAGAATGGTTTGTTTCAATGAATATATTTAGTAGTTTAGGCACAAGTGTTAAATTCATGATCTTTGTATCAAAAAATGTGTTTGTAGACAAAAAAATATACTTGCTATGTTGAAATGATGGGACGGACTCTTTATTTTGTATTTGAACCAATTAATATCAATAAGAAAAGAAAATCAAGATCAGCGACTCCATTGTTTGTTGGAATTGAAATAATTCATGGTAAATATGGTCAATGGATATTGATTTCACAATTAATATATTCAATAAGTATAACACAAACGATAATTTCATGGTCATTGAATGAAAAATTGTCTTTGGAATAGAAAGAGGAGTGTAATTAGCTGGAGGTGCATTGAATGTCTCATTATTTTTGAATGAAACTACTTAACAATTATACAAAATGCAAACCATGATGAATGAATTCTTCGATTGGTGGAAGTAAACACATTTAGAGTGTTAATAGGGTTTAGAATGGTTTGTTTTAATGAATATTCTTAGTAGTTTAGGTACAAGTGTTAATTTCATTATCTTTGTATCAAAAAGTGTGTTTGTAAACAAAAAAGGATACTTGCAAAGAAGAAATCATAGGACGGACTTTTTATTTTGTATTTCAACCAATTAATATCAATAAGAAAAGCAAATCAAGATCAGGGACTCCATTGTTCGTTGGAATTGAAAGAATTCAGGGTATAGATGGTTCATGGATATTGATTTCACAATTAATATAGTCGTTAAGTATGAAACAAACGATAATTTCATGGTAATTAAATGAAAAATAGTCTTCGGAATAGAAAGAATAGTGTAATTAGCTGGAGGTGCGTTGAATGTCTCATTATTTTTGAATGAAACTATTTAACAGTTGTACCAAATGCAAACCAAGATGAATGAATTCTTCGATTGGTGGAAGTAAACACATTTAGAGTTTTAATAGGGTTTAGAATGGTTTGTTTTAATGAATATACTTAGTAGTTTAGGCACAAGTGTTAATTTCATTATCTTTGTACCAAAAAGTGTGTTTGTAAACAAAAAACGATACTTGCTAAGAAGAAATCATGGGACAGACTTTTTATTTTGTATTTCAACCAATTAATTTCAATAAGAAAAGCCAATCAAGATCAGGGACTCCATTGTTTGTTGAAATTAAAAGAATTCATGGTATAGATGGTTTATGGATATTGATTTCACAATTAATATATTCAATAAGTATAACACAAATGATAATTTCATGGTCATTGAATCAAAAATACTCTTTGGAACAGAAAGAGGAGTGTAATTAGCTGGAGGCGCATTGAATGTCTCATTATTTTTGAAAGAAACTATTTAACAATAGTACGAAATGCAAACCAAGATGAATGAATTCTTCGATTGGTGGAAGTAAACACATTTAGAGTGTTAATAGGGTTTATAATGGTTTGTTTCAATGAATATAGTTAGTAGTTTAGGCACAAGTGTTAATTTCATGATCTTTGTATCAAAAAGTGTGTTTGTAGACAAAAAAGGATACTTGCTAAGTTGAAATAATGGGATGAACTCTTTATTTTGTATTTCATCCAATTAATATCAATAAGAAAAGAAAATCAAGATCAACGACTCCATTGTTTGTTGGAATTGAAATAATTCATGGTATAGATGGTTGATGGATATACATTTCACAATTAATATATTCAATATGTATAACACAAACGATAATATCATGGTCATTGAATGAAAAATAGTCTTTGGAACATAAAGAAAAGTGTAATTAGCTGGATGCGCATTGAATGTCTCATGATTTTTAAACGAAACTACTTAACAATTGTTCAAAATATGAATGAATTCTTCGATTTGTGGAAGTAAACACATTTGGAGTGTCAAATAGTGTTTTAGAATTGTTTTGTTTTCAATGAATATAGTTAGTAGTTTAGGCACAAGTGTTAATTTCATGATCTTTGTATCAAAAAGTGTGTTTTTAGACAAAAAAGGATACTTGCTCAGAAGAAATGATGGGACGGACTCTTTATTTTGTATTTGAACCAATTAATATCAATAAGTAAAGCAAATCAAGATCAGGGACTCCATTGTTTGTCAGAATTGAAAGAATTCATGGTATATATGGTTTATGGATATTGATTTCACAATTAATTTAGTCGTTAAGTATTACACAAATCATAATTTCTTGGTCATTGAATGAAAAATAGTCTTTGGAACAGAAAGAGGAGTGTAATTAGCTGGAGGCGCATTGAATATCTCATTATTTTTTAATGAAACTACTTAACAATTGTACAAAATGCAAACCAAGATGAATGAATTTTTTGATTGTTGGAAGTAAACACATTTAGAGTGTTAATAGGGTTTAGAATGGTTTGTTTCAATGAATATAGTTAGTTGTTTAGGCGCAAGTGTTAATTTCATGATCTTTGTTTCAAAAAATGTGTTTGTAGACAAAAAAGGATACTTGCTAAGTTGAAATAATGGGACGGACTCTTTATTTTGTATTTGAACCAATTAATATCAATAAGAAAAGCAAATCAAGATCTGCGACTCCATTGTTTCTTGGAATTGAATGAATTCATGCTATATATGGTTCATGGATATTGATTTCACAATTAATATATTCAATAAGTATAACACAAATGATAATTTCATGGTCATTGAATGAAAAATAGTCTGTGGAACAGAAAGAAGAGTGTAATTAGCTGGAGGTGCGTTGAATGTCTCATTATTTTTGAATGAAACAACTTAACAATTGTACAAAATGCAAACCAAGATGAATGAATTCTTCGATTGGTGGAAGTAAACACATTTAGAGTGTTAATAGGGTTTAGAATGGTTTGTTTTGATGAATATACTTAGTAGTTTAGGCACAAGTGTTAATTTCATTATCTTTGTATCAAAAAGTGTGTTTGTAAACCAAAAAGGATACTTGCTAAGAAGAAATAATGGGATGGACTTTTTATTTTGTATTTCAACCAATTAATGTCAATAAGAAAAGCAAATCAAGATCAGGGACTCCATTGTTTATTGGAATTGAAAGAATTCAGGGTATAGATGGTTCATGGATATTGATTTCACAATTAATATAGTCGTTAAGTATGAAACAAACGATAATTTCATGGTCATTGATTGAAAAATAGTCTTTGGAATAGAAAGAGGAGTGTAATTAGGAGGAGGCGCATTGAATGTCTCAATATTTTTGAATGAAACTACTTAACAATAGTACGAAATGCAAACCAAGATGAATGAATTCTTCGATTGGTGGAAGTAAGCACATTTAGTGTGTTAATAGGGTTTTGAATGGGTTGTTTCAATGAATATAGTTAGTAGTTTAGGCACAAGTGTTAATTTCATGATCTTTGTATCAAAAAATGTGTTTGTAGACGAAATAGAATACTTGCTAAGTTGAAATGATGGGACAGACTCTTTATTTTGTATTTCAACCAATTAATATCAATAAGAAAAGCAAATCAAGATCAGCGACTCCATTGTTTGTTGGAATTTAAAGAATTCATGGTATAGATGGTTCATGGATATTGATTTCACAATTAATATATTCAATAAGTATAACACAAACGATAATTTCATGGTCATTGAATGAAAAATAGTCTTTGGAACAGAAAGAGGAGTGTAATTAGCTGGAGGCGCATTGAATGTCTCATTATTTTTGAATGAAACTACTTAACAATAGTACGAAATGCAAACCAAGATGAATGAATTCTTCGATTGGTGGAAGTAAGCACATTTAGAGTGTTAATAGGGTTTAGAATGGTTTGTTTCAATGAATATAGCTAGTAGGTTAGGCACAAGTGTTAATTTCATGATCTTTGTATCAAAAATTGTTTGTAGACGAAATAGGATACTTGCTAAGTTGAAATGATGGGACGGACTCTTTATTTTGTATTTGAACCAATTAATATCAATAAGAAAAGCAAATCAAGATCAGCGACTCCATTGTTTGTTGGAATTCAAAGAATTCATGGTATAGATGGTTCATGGATATTGATCTCACAATTAATATATTCAATAATTATAACACAAACGATAATTTCATGGTCATTGAATGAAAAATAGACTTTTGAACAGAAAGAGGAGTGTAATTAGCTGGAGGCGCATTAAATGTCTCATTATTTTTGAATGACACTATTTAACAATAGTACGAAATGCAAGCCAAGATGAATGAATTCTTCGATTGGTGGAAGTAAACACATTTATAGTGTTAATAGGGTTTAGAATGGTTTGTTTTAATGAATATGCTTAGTAGTTTAGGTACAAGTGTGAATTTCATGATATTTGTATCAAAAAACCTGTTTGTAGATAAAAAAGGATACTTGCTAAGTAGCAATGATGGGACAGACTTTTTATTTTGTATTTCAACTAATTAATATCAATAAGAAAAGCAAATCAAGATCAGGGACTCCATTGTTTGTTGGAATTGAAGGAATTCATGGTATAGATTGTTCATGGATATTGATTTCATAATTAATATAGTCGTTCAGTATGACACAAATGATAATTTCATGGTTATTGAATGAAAAATAGTCTTTGGAACAGAAAGATGACTGTAATTAGTTGGAGGCACATTGAATGTCTCATTATTTTTGAATGAAACTATTTAACAATAGTACGAAATGCAAACCAAGATGAATGAATTCTTCGATTGGTGGAAGTAAGCGCATTTAGAGTGTTAATAGGGTTTAGAATGGTTTGTTTCAATGAATATAGTTAGTAGTTTAGGCACAAGTGTTAATTTCATGATCTTTCTATCAAAAAATGTGTTTGTAGACGAAATAGGATACTTGCTAAGTTGAAATGATGGGACGGACTCTTTATTTTTTATGTCAACCAATTAATATCAATAAGAAAAGCAAATCAAGATCAGGGACTCCATTGTTTGTTGGAATTGAAAGCATTCATGGTATATATGGTTCTTGGATATTGATTTCACAATTAATATATTCAATAAGTATAACACAAATGATAATTTCATATTCATTGAAGGAAAAATAGTCTTTGAAACAGAAAGAGGAGTGTAATTAGCTGGAGGCGCATTGAATGTCTCATTATTTTTTAATGAAACTATTTAACAATAGTACGAAATGTAAACAAAGACGAATGAATTCTTCGATTTGTGGAAGTAAACACATTTATAGTGTTAATAGGGTTTAGAATGGTTTGTTTTAATCAATATAGTTAGTAGTTTAGGCACAAGTGTTAATTTAATGATCTTTGCAACAAAATGTGTGTTTGTAGACAAAAAAGGATACTTGCTACGTTGAAATGATGGGACGAACTCTTTATTTTGCATTTCAACCAATTAATATCAATAAGAAAAGCAAATCAAGTTCAGGGACTCCATTATTTGTTGGAATTGAAAGAATTCAGGGTATAGATGGTTCATGGATATTGATTTAACATTTAATATATTCAATAAGTATAACACAAACGATAATTTCATGGTCATTGAATGAAAAATAGTCTTTGGAACAGAAAGAGGAGTGTAATTAACTGGAGGCGCATTGAATGTCTCATTATTTTTGAATGAAATTACTTAACAATAGTACGAAATGCAAACCAAGATGAATGAATTCTTCGATTGGTGGAAGTAAACACATTTAGAGTGTTAATAGGATTTAGAATGGTTTGTTTTAATGAATATGCTTAGTAGTTTAGGAACAAGTGTGAATTTCATGATCTTTGTATCAAAAAAAGTGTTTGTAGATAAAAAAGGATACTTGCTAAGTTGAAATGATGGGACGAACTCTTTATTTTGCATTTCAACCAATTAATATCAATAAGAAAAGCAAATCAAGCTCAGGGACTCCATTATTTGTTGGAATTGAAAGAATTCAGGGTATATAGATGGTTCATGGATATTGATTTCACATTTAATATATTCAATAAGTATAACACAAACGATAATTTCATGGTCATTGAATGAAAAATAGTCTTTGGAACAGAAAGAGGAGTGTAATTAGCTGGAGGCGCATTGAATGTCTCATTATTTTTGAATGAAATTACTTAACAATAGTACGAAATGCAAACCAAGATGAATGAATTCTTTGATTGGTGGAAGTAAGAACATTTAGAGTGTTAATAGGGTTTAGAATGGTTTGTTTCAATGAATATAGTTAATAGGTTAGGCACAAGTGTTAGTTTCATGATCTTTGCATCAAAAATTGTTTGTAGACGAAATAGGATACTTGCTAAGTTGAAATGATGGGACGAACTCTTTATTTTGTATTTGAACCAATTAATATCAATAAGAAAAGCAAATCAAGATCAGCGACTCCATTGTTTGTTGGAATTCAAAGAATTCATGGTATAGATGGTTCATGGATATTGATCTCACAATTAATATATTCAATAATTATAACACAAACGATAATTTCATGGTCATTGAATGAAAAATAGTCTTTTGAACAGAAAGAGGAGTGTAATTAGCTGGAGGCGCATTAAATGTCTCATTATTTTTGAATGACACTATTTAACAATAGTACGAAATGCAAGCCAAGATGAATGAATTCTTCGATTGGTGGAAGTAAACACATTTTGAGTGTTAATAGGTTTTAGAATGGTCTGTTTTAATGAATATGCTTAGTATTTTAGGCACAAGTGTGAATTTCATGATATTTGTATCAAAAAACCTGTTTGTAGATAAAAAAGGATACTTGCTAAGTAGCAATGATGGGACAGACTTTTTATTTTGTATTTCAACTAATTAATATCAATAAGAAAAGCAAATCAAGATCAGGGACTCCATTGTTTGTTGGAATTGAAAGAATTCAGGGTATAGATGGTTCATGGATATTGATTTCACAATTAATATAGTCGTTAAGTATGAAACAAATGATAATTTCATGGTCATTGATTGAAAAATAGTCTTTGGAACACAAAAAGGAGTGTAATTAGTTGGAGGCGTATTGAATATCTCATTATTTTTGAATGAAACTATTTCAAAATAGTACGAAATGCAAACCAAGATGAATGAATTCTTCGATTGGCGGAAGTAAACACATTTATAGTGTTAATAAGGTTTAGAATGGTTTGTTTTAATGAATATAGTTAGTAGTTTAGGCACAAGTGTTAATTTCATGATCTTTGTATCAAAAATTGTCTTTCTAGACAAAAAAGCATACTTGCTAAGTTGAAATGATGGGACAAACTCTTTATTTTGTATTTCAACCAATTAATATAAATAAGAAAAGCAAACCAAGATCAGGGACTCCATTGTTTGTTGGAATTGAAAGAATTCATGGTATATATGGTTCTTGGATATTGATTTCACAATTAATATATTCAATAATTATAACACAAATGATAATTTCATGGTCATTGAATGAAAAATAGTCTTTGGAACAAAAAGAAGAATGTAATTAGCTGGAGGCGCATTGAATGTCTCATTATTTTTGAATGAAACTCCTTAACAATAGTGCAAAATGCAAACCAAAATGAATGAATTCTTCGATTGGTGGAAGTAAACACATTTTGAGTGTTAATAGGGTTTAGAATGGTTTGTTTTAATGAATATACTTAGTAGTTTAGGCAGAAGTGTAAATTTCATGATCTTTGTATCAAAAAGAGTGTTTTTAGATAAAAAAGGATACTTGCTAAGTAGAAATCAGGGGACGGACTTTTTATTTTGTATTTCAACCAATTAATATCAATAAGAAAAGCAAATCAAGTTCAGGGAATCCATTATTTGTTGGAATTGAAAGAATTCAGATTATAGATTGTTCATGGATATTGATTTCACATTTAATATATTCAATAAGTATAACACAAACGATAATTTCATGGTCATTGAATGAAAAATAGTCTTTGGAACAAAAAGAGGAGTGTAATTAGCTGGAGGCGCATTGAATGTCTCGTTATTTTTGAATGAAACTATTTAACAATAGTACGAAATGCAAACCAAGATGAATGAATTCTTCGATTGGTGGAAGTAAACACATTTTTAGTGTTAATAGGATTTAGAATGGTCTGTTTTAATGAATATGCTTAGTAGTTTAGGCACAAGTGTGAATTTCATGATCATTGTATCAAAAAACGTGTTTGTAGATAAAAAAGGATACTTGCTAAGTAGCAATGATGGGATGGACATTTTATTTTTTATTTCAACCAATTAATATCAATAAGAAAAGCAAATCAAGATCAGGGACTCCATTGTTTGTTGGAATTGAAAGAATTCATGGTATAGATGGTTCATGGATATTGATTTCACAATTAATATAGTCGTTACGTATGACACAAAGGATAATTTCATGGTCATTGAATGAAAAATAGTCTTTGGAACAGAAAGAGGAGTGTAATTAGCTGGAGGCGCATTGAATGTCTCATTATTATTGAATGAAACTATTTAACAATAGTACGAAATGCAAACCAAGATGAATGAATTCTTCGATTGGTGGAAGTAAACACATTTTGAGTGTTAATGTTTTTAGGATTAGAATGTTCTGTTTTAATGAATATGCTTAGTAGTTTAGGCACAAGTGTGAATTTCATGATCATTGTATCAAAAAACGTGTTTGTAGATAAAAAAGGATAGTTGCTAAGAAGCAATGATGGGTATTTTGTATTTCAACCAATTAATATCAATAAGAAAAGCAAATCAAGATCAGCGACTCCATTGTTTGTTGGAATTGAAAGAATTCTTGGTATAGATGGTTCATGGATATTGATTTCACAATTAATATAGTCGTTACGTATGACACAAACGATAATTTCATGGTCATTGAATGAAAAATAGTCTTTGCAACAGAAAGAGGAGTGTAATTAGCTGGAGGCACATTCAATGTCTCATTATTATTGAATGAAACTATTTAACAATAGTACGAAATTCAAACCAAGATGAATGAATTCTTCGATTGGTGGAAGTAAACACATTTATAGTGTTAATAGGGTTTAGAATGGTTTGTTTTAATGAATATAGTTAGTAGTTTAGGCACAAGTGTGAATTTCATGATCATTGTATCAAAAAACGTGTTTGTAGATAAAAAAGGATACTTGCTAAGTAGCAATGATGGGACGGACTTTTTATTTTGTATTTCAACCAATTAATATCAATAAGAAAAGCAAATCAAGATCAGCGACTCCATTGTTTGTTGGAATTGAAAGAATTCATGGTATAGATGGTTCATGGATATTGATTTCACAATTAATGTAGTCGTTACGTATGACACAAACGATAATTTCATGGTCATTGCATGAAAAATAGTCTTTGGAACAGAAAGAGGAGTGTAATTAGCTGGAGGCACATTTAATGTCTCATTATTATTGAATGAAACTATTTAACAATAGGACGAAATGCAAACCAAGATGAATGAATTCTTCGATTGGTGGAAGTAAACACATTTTGAGTGTTAATAGGATTTAGAATGTTCTGTTTTAATGAATATGCTTAGTAGTTTAGGCACAAGTGTGAATTTCATGATCATTGTATCAAAAAACGTGTTTGTAGATAAAAAAGGATAGTTGCTAAGTAGCAATGATGGGTATTTTGTATTTCAACCAATTAATATCAATAAGAAAAGCAAATCAAGATCAGCGACTCCATTGTTTGTTGGAATTGAAAGAATTCTTGGTATAGATGGTTCATGGATATTGATTTCACAATTAATATAGTCGTTACGTATGACACAAACGATAATTTCATGGTCATTGAATGAAAAATAGTCTTTGGAACAGAAAGAGGAGTGTAATTAGCTGGAGGCACATTCAATGTCTCATTATTATTGAATGAAACTATTTAACAATAGTACGAAATGCAAACCAAGATGAATGAATTCTTCGATTGGTGGAAGTAAACACATTTTGAGTGTTAATAGGATTTAGAATGTTCTGTTTTAATGAATATGCTTAGTAGTTTAGGCACAAGTGTGAATTTCATGATCATTGTATCAAAAAACGTGTTTGTAGATAAAAAAGGATAGTTGCTAAGTAGCAATGATGGGTATTTTGTATTTCAACCAATTAATATCAATAAGAAAAGCAAATCAAGATCAGCGACTCCATTGTTTGTTGGAATTGAAAGAATTCTTGGTATAGATGGTTCATGGATATTGATTTCACAATTAATATAGTCGTTACGTATGACACAAACGATAATTTCATGGTCATTGAATGAAAAATAGTCTTTGCAACAGAAAGAGGAGTGTAATTAGCTGGAGGCACATTCAATGTCTCATTATTATTGAATGAAACTATTTAACAATAGTACGAAATTCAAACCAAGATGAATGAATTCTTCGATTGGTGGAAGTAAACACATTTATAGTGTTAATAGGGTTTAGAATGGTTTGTTTTAATGAATATAGTTAGTAGTTTAGGCACAAGTGTGAATTTCATGATCATTGTATCAAAAAACGTGTTTGTAGATAAAAAAGGACACTTGCTAAGTAGCAATGATGGGATGGACATTTTATTTTTTATTTCAACCAATTAATATCAATAAGAAAAGCAAATCAAGTGCAGGGACTCCATTGTTTGTTGGAATTGAAAGAATTCAGGGTATAGATGGTTCATGGATATTGATTTCACAATTAATATAGTCGTTAAGTATGAAACAAACGATAATTTCATGGTCATTGATGGAAAAATAGTATTTGGAACAGAAAGAAGAGTGTAATTAGCTGGAGGCGCATTGAATGTCTCATTATTTTTGAATGAAACTACATAACAATAGTACGAAATGCAAACCAAGATGAATGAATTCCTCGATTGGTGGAAGTAAACACATTTAGAGTGTTAATAGGGTTTAGAATGGTTTGTTTTAATGAATATACTTAGTAGTTTAGGCACAAGTGTGACTTTCATGATCTTTGTATCAAAAAGAGTGTTTGTAGATAAAAAAGGATACTTGCTAAGTAGAAATGATGGGAGGGACTATTTATTTTGTATTTCAACCAATTAATATCAATAAGAAAAGCATATCAAGATTAGGGACTCCATTGTTTGTTGAAATTGAAAGAATTCATGGTATAGATGGTTCATGGATATTGATTTCACATTTAATATATTCAATAAGTATAACACAAACGATAATTTCATGGTCATTGAATGAAAAATAGTCTTTGGAACAGAAAGAGTAGTGAAATTAGCTGGAGGCGCATTGAATGTCTCATTATTTTTGAATGAAACTATTTAACAATAGTACGAAATGCAAACCAATATGAATGAATTCTTTGATTGGTGGAAGTAAACACATTTTGAGTGTTAATAGGATTTAGAATGTTCTGTTTTAATGAATATGCTTAGTAGTTTAGGCACAAGTGTGAATTTCATGATCATTGTATCAAAAAACGTGTTTGTAGATAAAAAAGGATACTTGCTAAGTAGCAATGATGGGACGGACTTTTTATTTTGTATTTCAACCAATTAATATCAATAAGAAAAGCAAATCAAGATCAGCGACTCCATTGTTTGTTGGAATTGAAAGAATTCATGGTATAGATGGTTCATGGATATTGATTTCACAATTAATGTAGTCGTTACGTATGACACAAACGATAATTTCATGGTCATTGAATGAAAAATAGTCTTTGGAACAGAAAGAGGAGTGTAATTAGCTGGAGGCAAATTTAATGTCTCATTATTATTGAATGAAACTATTTAACAATAGTATGAAATGCAAACCAAGATGAATGAATTCTTCGATTGGTGGAAGTAAACACATTTTGAGTGTTAATAGGATTTAGAATGTTCTGTTTTAATGAATATGCTTAGTAGTTTAGGCACAAGTGTGAATTTCATGATCATTGTATCAAAAAACGTGTTTGTAGATAAAAAAGGATAGTTGCTAAGTAGCAATGATGGGTATTTTGTATTTCAACCAATTAATATCAATAAGAAAAGCAAATCAAGATCAGCGACTCCATTGTTTGTTGGAATTGAAAGAATTCTTGGTATAGATGGTTCATGGATATTGATTTCACAATTAATATAGTCGTTACGTATGACACAAACGATAATTTCATGGTCATTGAATGAAAAATAGTCTTTGGAACAGAAAGAGGAGTGTAATTAGCTGGAGGCACATTCAATGTCTCATTATTATTGAATGAAACTATTTAACAATAGTACGAAATTCAAACCAAGATGAATGAATTCTTCGATTGGTGGAAGTAAACACATTTATAGTGTTAATAGGGTTTAGAATGGTTTGTTTTAATGAATATAGTTAGTAGTTTAGGCACAAGTGTTAATTTAATGATCTTTGTATCAAAATGTGTGTTTGTAGACAAAAAAGGATACTTGCTAAGTTGAAATGATGGGACGAACTCTTTATTTTGTATTTCAACCAATTAATATCAAGAAGAAAAGCAAATCAAGATCAGCGACTCCATTGTTTGTTGGAATTGAAAGAATTCATGGTATAGATGGTTCATGGATATTGATTTCTCAATTAATATAGTAGTTAAATATGACACAAACGATAATTTCATGGTCATTGAATGAAAAATAGTCTTTGGAATAGAAAGAGAAGTGTAATTAGCTAGAGGCGCATTGAATGTCTCATTATTTTTGAATGAAACTAATTAACAATTGTACAAAATGCAAACCAAGATGAATGAATTCTTCGATTGGTGGAAGTAAACACATTTAGAGTGTTAATAGGGTTTAGAATGGTTTGTTTTAATGAATATACTTAGTAGTTTAGGCACAAGTGTAAATTTCATGATCTTTGTATCAAAAAGAGTGTTTGTAGATAAAAAAGGATACTTGCTAAGTAGAAATCATGGGACGGACTTTTTATTTTGTATTTCAACCAATTAATATCAATAAGAAAAGCAAATCAAGTGCAGGGACTCTCATTGTTTGTTGGAATTGAAAGAATTCAGGGTATAGATGGTTCATGGATATTGATTTCACAATTAATATAGTCGTTAAAGTATGAAACAAAACGAGAATTTCATGGTCATTGATGGAAAAATAGTATTTGGAACAGAAAGAAGAGTGTAATTAGCTGGAGGCGCATTGAATGTCTCATTATTTTTGAATGAAACTACATAACAATAGTACGAAATGCAAACCAAGATGAATGAATTCCTTCGATTGGTGGAAGTAAACACATTTTAGAGTGTTAATAGGGTTTTAGAATGGTTTGTTTTAATGAATATAACTTAGTAGTTTAGGCACACAAGTGTGAATTTTCATGATCTTTGTATGAAAAAAAGTGTTTTGTAGATAAAAAAGGATACTTGCTAAGTAGAAATGATGGGAGGACTATTTATTTTGTATTTCAACCAATTAATATCAATAAGAAAAGCATAATCAAGATCAGGGACTCCATTGTTTGTTGAAAATTGAAAGAATTCATGGTATAGATGGTTCATGGATATTGATTTCACATTTAATATATTCAATAAGTATAACACAAAACGATAATTTCATGGTCATTGAATGAAAAATAGTCTTTGGAACAGAAAGAGGAGTGTAATTAGCTGGAGGCGTATTGAATGTCTTGTTATTTTTGAATGAAACTATTTAACAATAGTACGAAATGCAAACCAAGATGAATGAATTCTTCGATTGGTGGAAGAAAACACATATTGAGTGTTAATAGGATTTAGAATGTTCTGTTTTAATGAATATGCTTATAGTTTAGGCACAAGTGTGAATTTCATGATCATTGTATCAAAAAACGTGTTTGTAGATAAAAAAGGATACTTGCTAAGTAGCAATGATGGGACGGACTTTTTATTTTGTATTTCAACCAATTAATATCAATAAGAAAAGCAAATCAAGATCAGCGACTCCATTGTTTGTTGGAATTGAAAGAATTCATGGTATAGATGGTTCATAGATATTGATTTCACAATTAATATAGTCGTTACGTATGACACAAACGATAATTTCATGGTCATTGAATGAAAAGTAGTCTTTGGAAAAGAAAGAAGAGTGTAATTAGCTGGAGGCACATTCAATGTCTCATTATTTTTGAATGAAACTACATAACAATAGTACGAAATGCAAACCAAGATGAATGAATTCTTCGATTGGTGGAAGTAAACACATTTAGAGTGTTAATAGGGTTTAGAATGGTTTGTTTTAATGAATATACTTAGTAGTTTAGGCACAAGTGTAAATTTCATGATCTTTGTATCAAAAAGAGTGTTTGTAGATAAAAAAGGATACTTGCTAAGTAGAAATCATGGGACGGACTTTTTATTTTGTATTTCAACCAATTAATATCAATAAGAAAAGCAAATCAAGTGCAGGGACTCCATTGTTTGTTGGAATTGAAAGAATTCAGGGTATAGATGGTTCATGGTTATTGATTTCACAATTAATATAGTCGTTAAGAATGAAACAAACGAGAATTTCATGGTCATTGATGGAAAAATAGTATTTGGAATAGAAAGAAGAGTGTAATTAGCTGGAGGCGTATTGAATGTCTCACTATTTTTGAATGAAACTATTTAACAATAGTACGAAATGCAAACCAAGATGAATGAATTCTTCGATTGGTGGAAGAAAACACATTTTGAGTGTTAATAGGATTTAGAATGTTCTGTTTTAATGAATATGCTTATAGTTTAGGCACAAGTGTGAATTTCATGATCATTGTATCAAAAAACGTGTTTGTAGATAAAAAAGGATACTTGCTAAGTAGCAATGATGGGACGGACTTTTTATTTTGTATTTCAACCAATTAATATTAATAAGAAAAGCAAATCAAGATCAGCGACTCCATTGTTTGTTGGAATTGAAAGAATTCATGGTATAGATGGTTCATGGATATTGATTTCACAATTAATATAGTCGTTACGTATGACACAAACGATAATTTCATGATCATTGAATGAAAAGTAGTCTTTGGAACAGAAAGAGGAGTGTAATTAGCTGGAGGCACATTCAATGTCTCATTATTATTGAATGAAACTACATAACAATAGTACGAAATGCAAACCAAGATGAATGAATTCTTCGATTGGTGGAAGTAAACACATTTTGAGTGTTAATAGGATTTTGAATGTTCTGTTTTAATGAATATGCTTAGTAGTTTAGGCACAAGTGTGAATTTCATGATCATTGTATCAAAAAACGTGTTTGTAGATAAAAAAGGATACTTGCTAAGTAGCAATGATGGGTATTTTGTATTTCAACCAATTAATATCAATAAGAAAAGCAAATCAAGATCAGCGACTCCATTGTTTGTTGGAATTGAAAGAATTCATGGTATAGATTGTTCATGAATATTGATTTCACAATTAATATAGTCGTTACGTATGACACAAACGATAATTTCATGGTCATTGAATGAAAAATAGTCTTTGGAACAGAAAGAGGAGTGTAATTAGCTGGAGGCACATTCAATGTCTCATTATTATTGAATGAAACTATTTAACAATAGTACGAAATGCAAACCAAGATGAATGAATTCTTCGATTGGTGGAAGTAAACACATTTATAGTGTTAATAGGGTTTAGAATGGTTTGTTTTAATGAATATAGTTAGTAGTTTAGGCACAAGTGTTAATTTAATGATCTTTGTATCAAAATGTGTGTTTGTAGACAAAAAAGGATACTTGCTAAGTTGAAATGATGGGACGAACTCTTTATTTTGTATTTCAACCAATTAATATCAATAAGAAAAGCAAATCAAGATCAGCGACTCCATTGTTTGTTGGAATTGAAAGAATTCATGGTATAGATGGTTCATGGATATTGATTTCTCAATTAATATAGTAGTTAAATATGACACAAACGATAATTTCATGGTCATTGAATGAAAAATAGTCTTTGGAATAGAAAGAGAAGTGTAATTAGCTGGAGACGCATTGAATGTCTCATTATTTTTGAATGAAACTAATTAACAATTGTACAAAATGCAAACCAAGATGAATGAATTCTTCGATTGGTGGAAGTAAACACATTTAGAGTGTTAATAGGGTTTAGAATGGTTTGTTTTAATGAATATACTTAGTAGTTTAGGCACAAGTGTAAATTTCATGATCTTTGTATCAAAAAGAGTGTTTGTAGATAAAAAAGGATACTTGCTAAGTAGAAATCATGGGATGGACTTTTTATTTTGTATTTCAACCAATTAATATCAATAAGAAAAGCAAATCAAGTGCAGGGACTCCATTGTTTGTTGGAATTGAAAGAATTCAGGGTATAGATGGTTCATGGATATTGATTTCACAATTAATATAGTCGTTAAGTATGAAACAAATGAGAATTTCATGGTCATTGATGGAAAAATAGTATTTGGAACAGAAAGAAGAGTGTAATTAGCTGGAGGCGCATTGAATGTCTCATTATTTTTGAATGAAACTACATAACAATAGTACGAAATTCAAACCAAGATGAATGAATTCCTCGATTGGTGGAAGTAAACACATTTAGAGTGTTAATAGGGTTTAGAATGGTTTGTTTTAATGAATATACTTAGTAGTTTAGGCACAAGTGTGAATTTCATGATCTTTGTATCAAAAAGAGTGTTTGTAGATAAAAAAGGATACTTGCTAAGTAGAAATGATGGGAGAGACTATTTATTTTGTATTTCAACCAATTAATATCAATAAGAAAAGCATATCAAGATCAGGGACTCCATTGTTTGTTGAAATTGAAAGAATTCATGGTATAGATGGTTCATGGATATTGATTTCACATTTAATATATTCAATAAGTATAACACAAACGATAATTTCATGGTCATTGAATGAAAAATAGTCTTTGGAACAGAAAGAGGAGTGTAATTAGCTGGAGGCGCATTGAATGTCTCGTTATTTTTGAATGAAACTATTTAACAATAGTACGAAATGCAAACCAAGATGAATGAAATCTTCGATTGGTAGAAGAAAACACATTTTGAGTGTTAATAGGATTTAGAATGTTCTGTTTTAATGAATATGCTTATAGTTTAGGCACAAGTGTGAATTTCATGATCATTGTATCAAAAAACGTGTTTGTAGATAAAAAAGGATACTTGCTAAGTAGCAATGATGGGACGGACTTTTTATTTTGTATTTCAACCAATTAATATCAATAAGAAAAGCAAATCAAGATCAGTGACTCCATTGTTTGTTGGAATTGAAAGAATTCATGGTATAGATGGTTCATGGATATTGAGTTCACAATTAATATAGTCGTTACGTATGACACAAACGATAATTTCATGGTCATTGAATGAAAAGTAGTCTTTGGAACAGAAAGAGGAGTGTAATTAGCTGGAGGCACATTCAATGTCTCATTATTATTGAATGAAACTACATAACAATAGTACGAAATGCAAACCAAGATGAATGAATTCTTCGATTGGTGGAAGTAAACACATTTTGAGTGTTAATAGGATTTAGAATGTTCTGTTTTAATGAATATGCTTAGTAGTTTAGGCACAAGTGTGAATTTCATGATCATTGTATCAAAAAACGTGTTTGTAGATAAAAAAGGATACTTGCTAAGTAGCAATGATGGGTATTTTGTATTTCAACCAATTAATATCAATAAGAAAAGCAAATCAAGATCAGCGACTCCATTGTTTGTTGGAATTGAAAGAATTCATGGTATAGATGGTTCATGGATATTGATTTCACAATTAATATAGTCGTTACGTATGACACAAACGATAATTTCATGGTCATTGAATGAAATATAGTCTTTGGAACAGAAAGAGGAGTGTAATTAGCTGGAGGCACATTCAATGTCTCATTATTATTGAATGAAACTATTTAACAATAGTACGAAATGCAAACCAAGATGAATGAATTCTTCGATTGGTGGAAGGAAAGACATTTATAGTGTTAATAGGGTTTAGAATGGTTTGTTTTTAATGAATATAGTTAGTAGTTTAGGCACAAGTGTTTAATTTAATGATCTTTGTATCAAAATGTGTGTGTTTGTAGACAAAAAAGGATACTTGCTAAGTTGAAATGATGGGACGAACTCTTTATTTTGTATTTCAACCAATTAATATCAAGAAGAAAAGCAAATCAAGATCAGCGACTCCATTGTTTGTTGGAATTGAAAGAATTCATGGTATAGATGGTTCATGGATATTGATTTCTCAATTAATATAGTAGTTAAATATGACACAAACGATAATTTCATGGTCATTGAATGAAAAATAGTCTTTGGAATAGAAAGAGAAGTGTAAATAGCTGGAGGCGCATTGAATGTCTCATTATTTTTGAATGAAACTAATTAACAATTGTACAAAATGCAAACCAAGATGAATGAATTCTTCGATTGGTGGAAGTAAACACATTTAGAGTGTTAATAGGGTTTAGAATGGTTTGTTTTAATGAATATACTTAGTAGTTTAGGCACAAGTGTTAATTTCATTATCTTTGTATCAAAAAGTGTGTTTGTAAACAAAACAGGATACTTGCTAAGAAGAAATCATGGGACGGACTATTTATTTTGTATTTCAACCAATTAATATCAATAAGAAAAGCAAATCAAGATCAGGGACTCCATTGTTTGTGGAAATTGAAAGAATTCATGGTATAGATGGTTCATGGATATTGATTTCACAATTAATATATTCATTAAGTATAACACAAACGATAATGTGATGGTCATTGAATGAAAAATAGTCTTTGAAACAGAAAGAGGAGTGTAATTAGCTGGAGGCGCATTGAATGTCTCATTATTTTTGAATGAAACTATTTAACAATAGTACGAAATGTAAACCAAGACGAATGAATTTTTCGATTTGTGGAAGTAAACACATTTATAGTGTTAATAGGGTTTAGAATGGTTTGTTTTAATGAATATAGTTAGTAGTTTAGGCACAACTGTTAATTTAATGATCTTTTCATCAAAATGTGTGTTTGTAGACAAAAAAGGATACTTGCTAAGTTGAAATGATGGGACGAACTCTTTATTTTGTATTTCAACCAATTAATATCAATAAGATAAGCAAATCAAGATCAGCGACTCCATTGTTTGTTGGAATTGAAAGAATTCGTGGTATAGATGGTTCATGGATATTGATTTCACAATTAATATAGTAGTTAAATATGACACAAACGATAATTTCATGGTCATTGAATGAAAAATAGTCTTTGGAATAGAAAGAGAAGTGTAACTAGCTGGAGGCGCATTGAATGTCTCATTATTTTTGAATGAAAGTACTTAACAATTGTACAAAATGCAAACCAAGATGAATGAATTCTTCGATTGGTGGAAGTAAACACATTTAGAGTGTTAATAGGGTTTAGAATGGTTTGTTTTAATGAATATACTTGGTAGTTTAGGCACAAGTGTTAATTTCATTATCTTTGTATCAAAAAGTGTGTTTGTAAACAAAAAAGGATACTTGCTAAGAAGAAATCATGGGACAGACTTTTTATTTTGTATTTCAACCAATTAATATCAATAAGAAAAGCAAATCAAGTTCAGCGACTCCATTGTTTGTTGGAATTGAAAGAATTCAGGGTATTGATGGTTCATGGATATTGATTTCATAATTAATATAGTCGTTAAGTATGAAACAAACTATAATTTCATGGTAATTGAATGAAAAATAGTATTCGAAATAGAAAGAGGAGTGTAATTAGCTGGAGGTGCATTGAATGTCTCATTATTTTTGAATGAAACTACTTAACAATTGTACAAAATGCAAACCAAGATGAATGAATTCTTCGATTGGTGGAAGTAAACACATTTAGAGTGTTAATAGGGTTTAGAATGGTTTGTTTTAATGAATATGCTTAGTAGTTTAGGCACAAGTGTTAATTTCATTATCTTTGTATCACAAAGTGTGTTTGTAAACAAAAAAGGATACTTGCTAAGAAGAAATCATGGGATGGACTTTTTATTTTGTATTTCAACCAATTAATATCAATAATAAAAGCAAATCAAGATCTCGGACTCCATTGTTTGTTGGAATTGAAAGAATTCAGGGTACAGATGGTTCATGGATATTGATTTCACAATTAATATAGTCGTTAAGTATGAAACAAACGATAATTTCATGGTAATTGAATGAAAAATAGTCTTTGGATCAGAAAGTGGAGTGTAATTAGCTGGAGGCGCATTGAATGTCTCTTTATTTTTGAATGAAACTACTTAACAATAGTACGAAATGCAAACCAAGATGAATGAATTCTTTGATTGGTTAAGTAAACACATTTAGAGTGTTAATAGGGTTTAGAATGGTTTGTTTCAATGAATATAGTTAGTAGTTTAGGCACAAGTGTTAATTTCATGATCTTTGTATCAAAAAGTGTGTTTGTAGACCAAAAAGGATACTTGCTAAGTTGAAATCATGGGATGAACTCTTTATTTTGTATTTCATCCAATTAATATCAATAAGAAAAGCAAATCAAGATCAGCGACTCCATTGTTTGTTGGAATTGAAAGAATTCATGGTATAGATTGTTGATGGATATTCATTTCACAATTAATATATTCAATAAGTATAACACAAACGATAATATCATGGTTATTGAATGAAAAATGGTCTTTGGAACAGAAAGAAGAGTGTAATTAGCTAGAGGCGAATTGAATGTCTCATTATTTTTGAATGAAACTACTTAACAATTGTTCAAAATGCAAACAAAGATGAATGAATTCTTCGATTGGTGGAAGTAAACACATTTTGAGTGTTAATAGGGTTTAGAATGGTTTGTTTCAATGAATATAGTTAGTTGTTTAGGCACAAGTGTTAATTTCATGATCTTTGTATCAAAAAATGTGTTTGTAGATGAAAAAGGATACTTGCTAAGTTGAAATAATGGGACGAACTCTTTATTTTGTATTTGAACCAATTAATATCAATAAGTAAAGTAAATCAAGATCAGGGAATCCATTGTTTGTCAGAATTGAAAGAATTCATGGCATATATGGTTTATGGATATTGATTTCACAATTAATATAGTCGTTAAGTATTACACAAACCATAATTTCATGGTCATTGAATGAAAAATAGTCTTTGGAACAGAAAGAGGAGTGTAATTAGCTGGAGGTGCATTGAATGTCTCTTTATTTTTGAATGAAACTACTTAACAATTGTACGAAATGCAAACCAAGATGAATGAATTCTTCGATTGCTGGAAGTAAACACATTTTGAGTGTTAATAGGGTTTAGAATGGTTTGTTTCAATGAATATAGTTAGTTCTTTAGGCACAAGTGTTAATTTCATGATCTTTGTGTCAAAAAATGTGTTTGTAGATGAAAAAGGATACTTGCTAAGTTAAAATAATGGGAGGGACTCTTTATTTTGTATTTCATCCAATTAATATCAATAAGAAAAGTAAATCAAGATCAGCAACTCCATTGTTTGTTGGAATTGAAAGAATTCATGGTATAGATGGTTGATGGAGATTCATTTCACAATTAATATATTCAATAAGTATAACACAAACGATAATATCATGGTCATTGAATGAAAAATAGTCTTTGGAACAGAAAGAGGAGTGTAATTAACTGGAGGTGCATTGAATGTCTCATTATTTTTGAATGAAACTACTTAACAATTGTACAAAATGCAAACCAAGATGAATGAATTCTTCGATTGGTGGCAGTAAACACATTTAGAGTGTTAATAGGATTTAGAATGGTTTGTTTCAATGAATATAGTTAGTAGTTTAGGCACAAGTGTTAATTTCATGATCTTTGTATCAAAAAGTGTGTTTGTAAACAAAAAAGGATACTTGCTAAGAAGAAATGATGGGACGGACTCTTTATTTTGTATTTCAACCAATTAATATCAACAAGAAAAGCAAATCAAGATCTGGGACACAATTGTTTGTTGGAATTGAAAGAATTCAGGATATAGATGGTTCATGGATATTGATTTCACAATTAATATAGTCGTTAAGTATGAAACAAATGATAATCTCATGGTAATTGAATGAAAAATAGTCTTTGGAACAGAAAGAAGAGTGTAATTAGCTGGAGGCACATTGAATGTCTCCTTATTTTTGAATGAAACTACTTAACAATTGTACAAAATGCAAACATAGATGAATGAATTCTTCGATTGGCGGAAGTAAACACATTTTGAGTGTTAATAGGGTTTAGAATGGTTTGTTTCAATGAATATAGTTAGTTGTTTAGGAACAAGTGTTAATTTCATGATCTATGTATCAAAAAATGTGTTTGTAGATGAAAAAGGATACTTGCTAAGTTGAAATGATGGGACAGACTCTTTATTTTGTATTTGAACCAATTAATATCAATAAGAAAAGCAAATCAAGATCAACGACTCCATTGTTTGTTGGAATTGAAAGAATTCATGGTATAGATAGTTCATGGATATTGATTTCACAATTAATATAGTAGTTAAATATGACACAAACGATAATTTCATGGTCATTGAATGAAAAGTAGTCTTTGGAATAGAAAGAGAAGTGTAATTATCTGGAGGCGCATTGAATGTCTCATTATTTTTGAATGAAACTACTTAACAATAGTACGAAATGCAAACCAAGATGAATGAATTCTTCGATTGGTGGAAGTAAACACATTTATAGTGTTAATAGGGTTTAGAATGGTTTGTTTTAATGAATATAGTTAGTAGTTTAGGCACAAGTGTTAATTTAACGATCTTTGTATCAAAAAGTGTGTTTTTAGACAAAAAAGGATACTTGCTAAGTTGAAATGATGGGGCGAACTCTTTCTTTTGTATTTCAACAATTAATATCAATAAGAAAAGCAAATCAAGATCAGGGACTCCATTTTTTTTTGGAATTGAATGAATTCATGGTATAGATGGTTCATGGATATTGATTTCACAATTAATATAGTCGTTACGTATGACACAAACGATAATTTCATGATCATTGAATGAAAAATAGTCTTTGGAACAGAAAGAGGAGTGTAATTAGCTGGAGGCGCATTGAATGTCTCATTATTTTTGAATGAAACTACTTAACAATAGTATGAAATGCAAACCAAGATGAATGAAGTCTTCGATTGGTTAAGTAAACACATTTAGAGTGTTAATAGGGTTTAGAATGGTTTGTTTCAATGAATATAGTTAGTAGTTTAGGCACAAGTGTTAATTTCATGATCTTTGTATCAAAAAGTGTGTTTGTAGACAAAAAAGGATACTTGCTTAGTTGAAATCATGGGATGAACTCTTTATTTTGTATTTCATCCAATTAATATCAATAAGAAAAGCAAATCAAGATCAGCGACTCCATTGTTTGTTGGAATTGAAAGAATTCATGGTATAGATGGTTGATGGATATTCATTTCACAATTAATATATTCATTAAGTATAACACAAACGATAATATCATGGTCATTGAATGAAAAATAGTCTTTGGAATAGAAAGAGGAGTGTAATTAACTGGAGGTGCATTGAATGTCTCATTATTTTTGAATGAAACTACTTAACAATTGTACAAAATGCAAACCAAGATGAATGAATTCTTCGATTGGTGAAAGTAAACACATTTACAGTGTTAATAGCGTTTAGAATGGATTGTTTGAATGAATATACTTAGTAGTTTAGGCACAAGTGTTAATTTCATTATCTTTGTATCAAAAAGTGTGTTTGTAAACAAAAAAGGATACTTGCTAAGAAGAAATCATGGGACAGACTTTTTATTTTGTATGTCAACCAATTAATATCAATAAGAAAAGTAAATCAAGATCAGGGACTCCACTGTTTGTTGAAATTGAATGAATTCATGGTATAGATGGTTCATGGATATTGATTTCACAATTAATATATTCAATAAGTATAACACAAACGATAATTTCATCGTCATTGAATGAAAAATAGTCTTTGGAACAGAAAGAGGAGTGTAATTACCTGGAGGCGCAATGAATGACTCATTATTTTTGAATGAAACTATTTAACAATAGTACGAAATGCAAACCAAGATGAATGAATTATTCGATTGGTGGAAGTAGACACATTTAGAGTGTTAATACGGTTTAGAATGGTTTGTTTCAATGAATATAGTTAGTAGTTTAGGCACAAGTGTTAATTTCATGATCTTTGTATCAAAAAGTGTGTTTGTAGGCAAAAAAGGATACTTGCTAAGTTGAAATGATGGGATGAACTCTTTAATTTGTATTTCATCCAATTAATATCAATAAGAAAAGCAAATCAAGATCAGCGACTCCATTGTTTGTTGGAATTGAAAGAATTCATGGTATAGATGGTTGATGGATATTCATTTTACAAATAATATATTCAATAAGTATAACACAAATGATAATATCATGGTCATTGAATGAAAAATGGTCTTTGGAACAGAAAGAAGAGTGTAATTAGCTGGAGGCGAATTGAATGTCTCATTATTTTTGAATGAAACTACTTAACAATTATTCAAAATGCAAACCAAGATGAATGAATTCTGCGATTTGTGGAAGTAAACACATTTGGAGTGTTAATAGAGTTTAGAATTGTTTGTTGTAATGAATATAGTTCGTAGTTTAGGCACAAGTGTTAATTTCATGATCTTTGTATCAAAAAGTGTGTTTGTAGACAAAAAAGGATCCTTGCTCAGAAGAAATGATGGGACAGACTCTTTATTTTGTATTTGAACCAATTAATATCAATAAGTAAAGCAAATCAAGATCAGGGACTCCATTGTTTATCAGAATTGAAAGAATTCATGGCATATATGGTTTATGGATATTGATTTCACAATTAATATAGTCGTTAAGTATTACACAAACCATAATTTCATGGTCATTGAATGAAAAATAGTCTTTGGAACAGAAAGAGGAGTGTAATTAGCTGGAGGCGCGTTGAATGTCTCATTATTTTTGAATGAAACTACTTAACAATTGTACAAAATGCAAACCAAGATGAATGAATTCTTCGATTGCTGGAAGTAAACACATTTTGAGTGTTAATAGGGTTTAGAATGGTTTGTTTCAATGAATATAGTTAGTTGTTTAGGCACAAGTGTTAATTTCATGATCTTTTTATCAAAAAATGTGTTTGTAGACGAAAAAGGATACTTGCTAAGTTGAAATAATGGGACGGACTCTTTATTTTGTATTTCATCCAATTAATATCAATAAGAAAAGTAAATCAAGATCAGCAACTCCATTGTTTGTTGGAATTGAAAGAATTCATGGTATAGATGGTTGATGGATATTCATTTCACAATTAATATATTCAATAAGTATAACACAAACAATAATATCATGGTCATTGAATGAAAAATAGTCTTTGGAACAAAAAGAAGAGTGTAATTAGCTGGAGGCGCATTGAATGTCTCATTATTTTTGAATGAAACTACTTAACAATTGTTCAAAATGCAAACCAAGATGAATGAATTCTTCGATTGGTGGAAGTAAACACATTTTGAGTGTTAATAGGGTTTAGAATGGTTTGTTTCAATGAATATAGTTAGTTGTTTAGGCACAAGTGTTAATTTCATGATCCTTGTATCAAAAAATGTGTTTGTAGATGAAAGAGGATACTTGCTAAGTTGAAATGATGGGACGGACTCTTTACTTTGTATTTGAACCAATTAATATTAATAAGAAAAGCAAATCAAGATCAGCGACTCCATTGTTTGTTGGAATTGAAAGAATTCATGGTATAGATGGTTCAAGGATATTGATTTCACAATTAATATAGTAGTTAAATATGACACAAACGATAATTTCATGGTCATTGAATGAAAAATAGTCTTTGGAAAAGAAAGAGAAGTGTAATTAGCTGGAGGCGCATTGAATGTCTCATTATTTTTGAATGAAACTACTTAACAATAGTACGAAATGCAAACCAAGATGAATGAATTCTTCGATTGGTGGCAGTAAACACATTTAGAGTGTTAATAGGATTTAGAATGGTTTGTTTCATTGAATATAGTTAGTAGTTTAGGCACAAGTGTTAATTTCATGATCTTTGTATCAAAAAGTGTGTTTGTAAACAAAAAATGATACTTGCTAAGAAGAAATGATGGGACGGACTCTTTATTTTGTATTTCAACCAATTAATATCAATAAGAAAAGCAAATCAAGATCTGGGACACAATTGTTTGTTGGAATTGAAAGAATTCAGGATATAGATGGTTCATGGATATTGATTTCACAATTAATATAGTCGTTAAGTATGAAACAAACGATAATTTCATGGTAATTGAATGAAAAATAGTCTTCGGAACAGAAAGAGGAGTGTAATTAGCTGGAGGCGCATTGAATGTCTCATTATTTTTGAATGAAACTACTTAACAATAGTACGAAATGCAAACCAAGATGAATGAATTCTTCGATTGGTGGAAGTAAACACATATAGAGTGTTAATAGGGTTTAAAATGGTTTGTTTTAATGAATATACTTAGTAGTTTAGGCACAAGTGTTAATTTCATTATCTTTGTATCAAAAAGTGTGTTTGTAAACAAAAAAGGATACTTGCTAAGAAGAAATCATGGGACGGACTTTTTATTTTGTATTTCAACCAATTAATATCAATAAGAAAAGCAAATCAAGTGCAGGGACTCCATTGTTTGTTGGAATTGAAAGAATTCAGGGTATAGATGGTTCATGGATATTGATTTCACAATTAATATAGTCGTTAAGTATGAAACAAACGAGAATTTCATGGTCATTGATGGAAAAATAGTGTTTGGAACAAAAAGAGGAGTGTAATTAGCTGGAGGCGCATTGAATGACTCATTATTTTTGAATGAAGCTATTTAACAATAGTACGAAATGCAAACCAAGATGAATGAATTATTCGATTGGTGGAAGTAAACACATTTAGAGTGTTAATACGGTTTAGAATGGTTTGTTTCAATGAATATAGTTAGTAGTTTAGGCACAAGTGTTAATTTCATGATCTTTGTATCAAAAAGTGTGTTTGTAGACAAAAAAGGATACTTGCTAAGTTGAAATGATGGGATGAACTCTTTATTTTGTATTTCATCCAATTAATATCAATAAGAAAAGCAAATCAAGATCAGCGACTCCATTGTTTGTTGGAATTGAAAGAATTCATGGTATAGATGGTTGATGGATATTCATTTCACAATTAATATATTCATTAAGTATAACACAAACGATAATATCATGGTCATTGAATGAAAAATAGTCTTTGGAACAGAAAGAGGAGTGTAATTAACTGGAGGTGCATTGAATGTCTCATTATTTTTGAATGAAACTACTTAACAATTGTACAAAATGCAAACCAAGATGAATGAATCCTTCGATTGGTGAAAGTAAACACATTTACAGTGTTAATAGGGTTTAGAATGGATTGTTTGAATGAATATACTTAATAGTTTAGGCACAAGTGTTAATTTCATTATCTTTGTATCAAAAAGTGTGTTTGTAAACAAAAAAGGATACTTGCTAAGAAGAAATCATGGGACAGACTTTTTATTTTGTATGTCACTCAATTAATATCAATAAGAAAAGCAAATCAAGATCAGGGACTCCATTATTTGTTGGAATTGAAAGAATTCAGGGTATAGATGGTTCATAGATATTCATTTCACAATTAATATAGTTGTTAAGTATGAAACAAACGATAATTTCATGGTCATTGATTGAAAAATAGTCTTTGGAACACAAAAAAAAGTGTAATTAGGTGGAGGCGCATTGAATACCTCATTATTTTTTAATGCAACTATTTCACAATTGTACGAAATGCAAACCAAGATGAATGAATTCTTCGATTGGTGGAAGTAAACAGATTTATAGTGTTAATAGGGTTTAGAATGGTTTGTTTTAATGAATATAGTTAGTAGTTTAGGCACAAGTGTTAATTTCATGATCTTTGTATCAAAAAGTGTGTTTGTAGACAAAAAAGGATACTTCCTAAGTTAAAATGATGGGACGAACTCTTTATTTTGTATTTCAACCAATTAATATCAATAAGAAAAGCAAATCAAGATCAGCGACTCCATTGTTTGTTGGAATTGAAAGAATTCATGGTATAGATGGTTCATGGATATTGATTTCACAATTAATATAGTAGTTAAATATGACACAAACGATAATTTCATGGTCATTGAATGAAAAATAGTCTTTGGAATAGAAAGAGAAGTGTAATTAGCTGGAGGCGCATTGAATGTCTCATTATTTTTGAACGAAACTACATAACAATAGTACAAAATGCAAACCAAGATGAATGAATTCTTCGATTGGTGGAAGTAAACACATGTAGAGTGTTAATAGGGTTTAGAATGGTTTGTTTCAATGAATATAGTTAGTAGTTTAGGCGCAAGTGTTAATTTCATGATCTTTGTAGGAAAAAATGTGTTTGTAGACGAAAAAGGATACTTGCTAAGTTGAAATGATGGGACGGACTCCTTATTTTGTATTTGAGCCAATTAATATCAATAAGAAAAGCAAATCAAGATCAGCGACTCTATTGTTTGTTAGAATTGAAAGAATTCATGTTATATATGGTTCATGGATATTGATTTCACAATTAATATATTGAATAAGTAAAACACAAACGATAATTTCATGGTCATTGAATGAAAAATAGTCTTTGGAACAGAAGGGAGAGTGTAATTAGCTGGCGGTGCATTGAATGTCTCATTATTTTTGAATGAAACTACTTAACAATTGTACAAAATGCAAACCAAGATGAATGAATTCTTCGATTGGTGGAAGTAAACACATTTAGATTGTTAATAGGGTTTAGAATGGTTTGTTTTAATGAATATACTTAGTAGTTTAGGCACAAGTGTGAATTTCATGATCTTTGTATCAAAAAGAGTGTTTGTAGATAAAAAAGGATACTTGCTAAGTAGAAATGATGGGATGGACTTTTTATTTTGTATTTCAACCAATTAATATCAATAAGAAAAGCAAATCAAGATCAGGGACTCCATTGTTTGTTGGAATTTAAAGCATTCATGGTATAGATGGTTCATGGATATTGATTTCACAATTAATATAGTCGTTAAGTATGACACAAATGATAATTTCATGGTAATTGAATGAAAAATAGTCTTTGGAACAGAAAGAGGAGTGTATTTAGCTGGAGGTGCATTGAATGTATCATTATTTTTCAATGAAACTACTTTATAATTGTACAAAATGCAAACCAAGATGAATGAATTCTTCGATTGGTGAAAGTAAACACATTTACAGTGTTAATAGGGTTTAGAATGGATTGTTTTAATGAATATACTTAGTAGTTTAGGCACAAGTGTTAATTTCATTATCTTTGTATCAAAAGGTGTGATTGTAAACAAAAAAGGATACTTGCTAAGAAGAAATGATGGGACGAACTCTTTATTTTGTATTTCAACCAATTAATATCAATAAGAAAAGCAAATCAAGATCAATGACTCCATTGTTTGTTGGAATTGAAAGAATTCATGGTATAGATGGTTCATGGATATTGATTTCGCAATTAATATAGTAGTTAAATATGACACAAACGATAATTTCATGGTCATTGAATGAAAAATAGTCTTTGGAATAGAAAGAGAAGTGTAATTAGGTGGAGGCGCATTGAATGTCTCATTATTTTTGAATGAAACTACTTAACAATAGTACGAAATGCAAACCAAGATGAATGAATTCTTCGATTGGTGGAAGTAAACACATTTAGAGTGTTAATAGGGTTTAGAATGGTTTGTTTCAATGAATATAGTTAGTAGTTTAGGCGCAAGTGTTAATTTCATGATCTTTGTATCAAAAAATGTGTTTGTAGATGAAAAAGGATACTTGCTAAGTTCAAATGATGGGACGGACTCTTTATTTTTTATTTGAACCAATTAATATCAATAAGAAAAGCAAATCAAGATCAGCGACTCCATTGTTTGTTGGAATTGAAAGAATTCATGCTATATATGGTTCATGGATATTGATTTCACAATAAATATATTCAATAAGTATAACACAAACGATAATTTCATGGTCATTGAATGAAAAAAAAGTCTTTGGAACAGAAAGAAGAGTGTAATTAGCTAGAGGCGCATTGAATGTCTCATTATTTTTGAATGAAACTACTTAACAATTGTACAAAATGCAAACCAAGATGTATGAATTCTTCGATTGGTGGAAGTAAACACATTTAGAGTGTTAATAGCGTTTAGAATGGTTTGTTTTAATGAATATACTTAGTACGTTAGGCACAAGTGTGAATTTCATGATCTTTGTATCAAAAAGTGTGTTTGTAAACAAAAAAAGATACTTGCTAAGAAGAAATCATGGGGTGGACTTTTTATGTTGTATGTCAACCAATTAATATCAATAAGAAAAGCAAATCAAGATCAGGGACTCCATTATTTGTTGGAAATGAAAGAATTCGGGGTATAGATGGTTCATGGATATTGATTTCACAATTAATATAGTCGTTAAGTATGAAACAAACAATAATTTCATGGTCATTGATTGAAAAATAGTCTTTGGAACACAGAAAGGAGTGTAATTAGGTTGAGGCGCATTGAATATCTCATATTTTTTAATGAAACTATTTCACAATAGTACGAAATGCAAAACAAGATAAAAGAATTCTTCGATTGGTGGAAATAAACACATTTATAGTGTTAATAGGGTTTAGAATGGTTTGTTTTAATGAATATAATTAGTAGTTTAGGCTCAAGTGTTAATTTCATGATCTTTGTATCAAAAAGTGTGTTTGTAGACAAAAAATCATAATTGCTAAGTTGAAATGATGGGACGAACTCTTTATTTTGTATTTCAACCAATTAATATCAATAAGAAAAGCAAATCAAGATCAGCGACTCCATTGTTTGTTGGAATTGAAAGAATTCATGGTATAGATGGTTCATGGATATTGATTTCACAATTAATATAGTAGTTAAATATGACACAAACGATAATTTCATGGTCATTGAATCAAAAATAGTCTTTGGAATGGAAAGAGAAGTGTAATTAGCAAGAGGCGCATTGAATGTCTCATTATTTTTTAATGAAACTACTTAACAATAGTACGAAATGCAAACCAAGATGAATGAATTCTTCGATTGGTGGAAGTAAACACATTTAGAGTGTTAATAGGGTTTAAAATGGTTTGTTTCAATGAATATAGTCAGTAGTTTAGGCGCAAGTGTTAATTTCATGATCTTTGTATCAAAAAATGTGTTTGTAGATGAAAAAGGATACTTGCTAAGTTGAAATAATCGGACGGACTCTTTATTCTGTATTTGAACCAATTAATATCAATAAGAAAAGCAAATCAAGATCAGCGACTCCATTGTTTGTTGGAATTGAAAGAATTCATGCTATATATGGTTCATGGATATTGATTTCACAATTAATATATTCAATAAGTATAACACAAACGATAACTTCATGCTCATTGAATGAAAAATAGTCTTTGGAACTGAAAGAAGAGTGTAATTAGCTAGAGGCGCATTGAATGTCTCATTATTTTTGAATGAAATTACTTAACAATTGTACAAAATGCAAACCAAGATGAATGAATTCTTCGATTGGTGGAAGTAAACACATGTAGAGTGTTAATAGGGTTTAGAATGGTTTGTTTTAATGAATATGCTTAGTAGTTTAGGCACAAGTGTTAATTTCATGATCTTTGTATCAAAATCAGTGTTTGTAGAGAAAAAAGGATACTTGCTAAGTAGAAATGATGGGACGAACTCTTTATTTTTTATTTCAACCAATTAATATCAATAAGAAAAGCAAATCAAGATCAGCGACTCCATTGTTTGTTGGAATCGAAAGAATTCATGTTATAGATGGTTCATGGATATTGGTTTCACAATTAATATAGTAGTTAAATATGACAGAAACGATAATTTCATGTTCATTGAATGAAAAATAGTCTTTGGAATAGAAAGAGAAGTGTAATTAGCTGGAGGCGCATTGAATGTCTCATTATTTTTGAATGAAACTACTTAACAATAGTACGAAATGCATACCAAGATGAATGAATTCTTCGATTGCTGGAAGTAAACACATTTAGAGAGTTAATAGGGTTTAGAATGATTTGTTTCAATGAATATAGTTAGTAGTTTAGGCACAAGTGTTAATTTCATGATCTTTGTATCAAAAAATATGTTTGTAAATGAAAAATGATACTTGCTAAGTTGAAATGATGGGACGGACTCTTTATTCTGTATTTGAACCAATTAATATCAATAAGAAAAGCAAATCAAGATCAGCGACTCCATTGTTTGTTGGAATTGAAAGAATTCATGCTATATATGGTTCATGGATATTGATTTCACAATTAATATATTCAATAAGTATAACACAAACGATAACTTCATGCTCATTGAATGAAAAATAGTCTTTGGAATAGAAAGATGAGTGTAATTAGCTGGAGGCGCATTGAATGTCTCATTATTTTTGAATGAAACTACTTAACAATAGTACGAAATGCAAACCAAGATAAATGAATTCTTCGATTGGTGGAAGTAAACACATTTACAGTGTTAATAGGGGTTTAGAATGGTTTTGTTTTAATGAATATACTTAGTAGTTTAGGCACAAGTGTGAATTTCATGATCTTTGTATCAAAAAGAGTGTTTGTAGATAAAAAAGGATATTTGCTAAGTAGAATTGATGGGATGGACTTTTTATTTTGTATTTCAACCAATTAATATCAATAAGAAAAGCAAATCAAGATCAGGGACTCCATTATTTGTTGGAATTGAAAGAATTCATGGTATATAGATGGTTCATAGATATTGATTTCACAATTAATATAGTCGTTAAGTATGACACAAACGATAATTTCATGGTAATTGAATGAAAAATAGTCTTTGGAACAGAAAGAGTAGTGTAATTAGCTGGAGGTGCATTGAATGTCTCATTATTTTTTGAATGAAACTACTTTACAATTGTACAAAATGCAAACCAAGATGAATGAATTCTTCGATTGGTGAAAGTAAACACATTTACAGTGTTAATAGGGTTTAGAATGGATTGTTTTAATGAATATACTT
>JBAPLH010000211.1:0-16866 GCA_037897445.1 Ceriops zippeliana | reverse complement strand
TTTGTATGTCAACCAATTAATATCAATAAGAAAAAAGCAAATCAAGATCAGGGACTCCATTATTTGTTGGAATTGAAAGAATTCAGGGTATAGATGGTTCTTGGATATTGATTTCACAATTAATATAGTCGTTAAGTAATGAAAGAAAAGAAACGATAATTTCATGGTTATCCATTGAAAAATAGTCTTTGGAACACAAAAAGGAGTGTAAATTATGTGGAGTCGCATTGAATATCTCATTATTTTTTGAATGAAACTATTTCACAATAGTACCAAATGCAAACCAAGATGAATGACTTCTTCGATTGGTGGAAGTAAACACATTTATAGTGTTAATAGGGTTTTAGAATGGTTTGTTTTAATGAATATAATTAGTAGTTTAGGCACAAGTGTTAATTTCATGATCTTTGTATCAAAAAGTGTGTTTGTAGACAAAAAAGGATACTTGCTAAGTTGAAATGATGGGACGAACTCTTTATTTTGTATTTCAACCAATTAATATCAATAGGAAAAGCAAATCAAGATCAATGACTCCATTGTTTGTTGGAATTGAAAGAATTCATGGTATAGATGGTTCATGGATATTGATTTCGCAATTAATATAGTAGTTAAATATGACACAAACGATAATTTCATGGTCATTGAATGAAAAATAGTCTTTGTAACAGAAAGAAGAGTGTAATTAGCTGGAGGCGCATTGAATGTCTCATTATTTTTGAATGAAACTACTTAACAATTGTACAAAATGCAAACCAAGATGTATGAATTCTTCGATTGGTGGAAGTAATCACATTTAGAGTGTTAATAGGGTTTAGAATGGTTTGTTTTAATGAATATAGTTAGTAGTTTAGGCACAAGTGTGAATTTCATGATCTTTGTATCAAAAAGAGTGTTTGTAGATAAAAAAGGATACTTTCTAAGTAGAAATGATGGGATGGACTTTTTATTTTGTATTTCAACCAATTAATATCAATAAGAAAAGCAAATCAAGATCAGGGACTGCATTGTTTGTTGGAATTGAAAGAATTCATGGTATAGATGGTTCATGGATATTGATTTCACAATTAATATAGTCGTTAAGTGTGACACAAACGATAATTTCATCGTAATTGAATGAAAAATAGTCTTTGGAACAGAAAGAGAAGTGTAATTAGCTGGAGGTGCATTGAATGTCTCATTATTTTTGAATGAAACTACTTAACAATAGTACGAAATGCAAACAAAGATGAATGAATTCTTCGATTGGTGGAAGTAAACACATTTAGAGTGTTAATAGGGTTTAGAATGGTTTGTTTCAATGAATATAGTTAGTAGTTTAGGCACAAGTGTTAATTTCATGTTTTCTTTGCATCAAAAAATGTGTTTGTAGACAAAAAAGGGATACTTGCTAAGTTGAAATGATGGGACGGACTCTTTATTTTGTATTTTAACCAATTAATATCAATAAGAAAAGCAAATCAAGATCAGCGACTCCATTGTTTGTTAGAATTGAAAGAATTCATGCTGTATATGGTTCATGGATATTGATTTCACAATTAATATATTCAATAAGTATAACACAAACGATAATTTGATGGTCATTGAATGAAAAATAGTGTTTGGAACAGAAAGAAGAGTGTAATTAGCTGGAGGCGCATTGAATGTCTCATTATTTTTTAATGAAACTACCTAACAATAGTATGAAATGCAAACCAAGATGAATGAATTCTTCGATTGGTGGAAGTAAACACATTTAGAGTGTTAATAGGGTTTAAAATTCTTTGTTTTAATGAATATACTTAGTAGTTTAGGCACAAGTGTGAATTTCACGATCTTTGTATCAAAAAGAGTGTTTGTAGATAAAAAATGATGCTTGCTAAGTAGAAATGATGGGATGGACTTTTTATTTTGTATTTCAACCAATTAATATCAATAAGAAAAGCAAATCAAGATCAAGGACTCCATTTTTTGTTGGAATTGAAAGCATTCATGGTATAGATGGTTCATGGATATTGATTTCACAATTTGATATAGTCGTTAAGTATGACACAAATGATAATTTCATGGTAATTGAATGAAAAATATTCTTTGGAACAGAAAGAGGAGTGTAATTAGCTGGAGGTGCATTGAATGTATCATTATTTTTGAATGAAACTACTTTACAATTGTACAAAATGCAAACCAAGATGAATGAATTCTTCAATTGGTGAAAGTAAACACATTTACAGTGTTAATAGGGTTCAGAATGGATTGTTTTAATGAATATACTTAGTAGTTTTGGCACAAGTGTTAATTTCATTATCTTTGTATTAAAAAAGTGTGTTTTGTAAACAAAAAAAGATACTTGCTAAGAAGAAATCATGGGACGTGCGGACTTTTTATTTTGTATGTCAAACAATTAATATCAATAAGAAAAGCAAATCAAGATCAGGGACTCCATTATTTGTTGGAATTGAAAGAATTCAGGGTATAGATGGTTCATGGATATTGATTTCACAATTAATATAGTCGTAAAGTATGAAAGAAACGATAATTTCATGGTCATCGATTGAAAAATAGTCTTTGGAACACAAAAAGGAGTGTAATTAGGTGGAGTCGCATTGAATATCTCATTATATTTGAATGAAACTATTTCACAATAGTACGAAATGCAAACCAAGATGAATGAATTCTTCGATTAGTGGAAGTAAACACATTTATAGTGTTAATAGGGTTTAGAATGGTTTGTTTTAATGAATATAATTAGTAGTTTAGGCACAAGTGTTAATTTCATGATCTTTGTATGAAAAAGTGTGTTTGTAGACAAAAAATCATAATTGCTAAGTTGAAATGATGGGACGAACTCTTTATTTTGTATTTCAAGCAATTAATATCAATAAGAAAAGCAAATCAAGATCAGCGACTCCATTGTTTGTTGGAATTGAAAGAATTCATGATATAGATGGTTCATGGATATTGATTTCGCAATTAATATAGTAGTTAAATATGACACAAACGATAATTTCATGGTCATTGAATCAAAAATAGTCTTTGGAATGGAAAGAGAAGTGTAATTAGCAAGAGGCGCATTGAATGTCTCATTATTTTTTAATGAAACTACTTAACAATAGTACGAAATGCAAACCAAGATGAATGAATTCTTCGATTGGTGGAAGTAAACACATTTAGAGTGTTAATAGGGTTTAAAATGGTTTGTTTCAATGAATATAGTTAGTAGTTTAGGCGCAAGTGTTAATTTCATGATCTTTGTATCAAAAAATGTGTTTGTAGATGAAAAAGGATACTTGCTAAGTTGAAATAATCGGATGGACTCTTTATTCTGTATTTGAACCAATTAATATCAATAAGAAAAGCAAATCAAGATCAGCGACTCCATTGTTTGTTGGAATTGAAAGAATTCATGCTATATATGGTTCATGGATATTGATTTCACAATTAATATATTCAATAAGTATAACACAAACGATAACTTCATGCTCATTGAATGAAAAATAGTCTTTGGAACTGAAAGAAGAGTGTAATTAGCTGGAGGCGCATTGAATGTCTCATTATTTTTGAATGAAATTACTTAACAATTGTACAAAATGCAAAACCAAGATGAATGAATTCTTCGATTGGTGGAAGTAAACACACATGTAGAGTGTTAATAGGGTTTAGAATGGTTTGTTTTAATGAATATACTTAGTAGTTTAGGCACAAGTGTTAATTTCATGATCTTTGTATCAAAATCAGTGTTTGTAGAGAAAAAAGGATACTTGCTAAGTAGAAATGATGGGACGAACTCTTTATTTTTTATTTCAACCAATTAATATCAATAAGAAAAGCAAATCAAGATCAGCGACTCCATTGTTTGTTGGAATCGAAAGAATTCATGTTATAGATGGTTCATGGATATTGGTTTCACAATTAATATAGTAGTTAAATATGACAGAAACGATAATTTCATGTTCATTGAATGAAAAATAGTCTTTGGAATAGAAAGAGAAGTGTAATTAGCTGGAGGCGCATTGAATGTCTCATTATTTTTGAATGAAACTACTTAACAATAGTACGAAATGCATACCAAGATGAATGAATTCTTCGATTGGTGGAAGTAAACACATTTAGAGAGTTAATAGGGTTTAGAATGGTTTGTTTCAATGAATATAGTTAGTAGTTTAGGCACAAGTGTTAATTTCATGATCTTTGTATCAAAAAATATGTTTGTAAACGAAAAAGGATACTTGCTAAGTTGAAATGATGGGACGGACTCTTTATTCTGTATTTGAACCAATTAATATCAATAAGAAAAGCAAATCAAGATCAGCGACTCCATTGTTTGTTGGAATTGAAAGAATTCATGCTATATATGGTTCATGGATATTGATTTCACAATTAATATATTCAATAAGTATAACACAAACGATAACTTCATGCTCATTGAATGAAAAATAGTCTTTGGAATAGAAAGATGAGTGTAATTAGCTGGAGGCGCATTGAATGTCTCATTATTTTTGAATGAAACTACTTAACAATAGTACGAAATGCAAACCAAGATAAATGAATTCTTCGATTGGTGGAAGTAAACACATTTACAGTGTTAATAGGGTTTAGAATGGTTTGTTTTAATGAATATACTTAGTAGTTTAGGCACAAGTGTGAATTTCATGATCTTTGTATCAAAAAGAGTGTTTGTAGATAAAAAAGGATACTTGCTAAGTAGAATTGATGGGATGGACTTTTTATTTTGTATTTCAACCAATTAATATCAATAAGAAAAGCAAATCAAGATCAGGGACTCCATTATTTGTTGGAATTGAAAGAATTCATGGTATAGATGGTTCATAGATATTGATTTCACAATTAATATAGTCGTTAAGTATGACACAAACGATAATTTCATGGTAATTGAATGAAAAATAGTCTTTGGAACAGAAAGAGTAGTGTAATTAGCTGGAGGTGCATTGAATGTCTCATTATTTTTGAATGAAACTACTTTACAATTGTACAAAATGCAAACCAAGATGAATGAATTCTTCGATTGGTGAAAGTAAACACATTTACAGTGTTAATAGGGTTTAGAATGGATTGTTTTAATGAATATACTTAGTAGTTTAGGCACAAGTGTTAATTTCATTATCTTTGTATCAAAAAGTGTGTTTGTAAACAAAAAAAGATACTTGCTAAGAAGAAATCATGGGATGGACTTTTTATTTTGTATGTCAACCAATTAATATCAACAAGAAAAGCAAATCAAGATCAGGGACTCCATTATTTGTTGGAATTGAAAAAATTCAGGGTATAGATTGTTCATGGATATTCATTTCACAATTAATATAGTCGTTAAGTATGAAACAAACGATAATTTCATGGTCATTGATTGAAAAATAGTCTTTGGAACACAAAAAGGAGTGTAATTAGGTGGAGGCGCATTGAATACCTCATTATTTTTGAATGAAACTATTTCACAATAGTACGAAATGCAAACCAAGATGAATGAATTCTTCGATTGGTGGAAGTAAACACATTTATAGTGTTAATAGGGTTTAGAATGGTTTGTTTTAATGAATATAGTTAGTAGTTTAGGCACAAGTGTGAATTTCATGATCATTGTATCAAAAAACGTGTTTGTAGATAAAAAAGGATACTTGCTAAGTAGCAATGATGGGATGGACATTTTATTTTTTATTTCAACCAATTAATATCAATAAGAAAAGCAAATCAAGTGCAGGGACTCCATTGTTTGTTGGAATTGAAAGAATTCAGGGTATAGATGGTTCATGGATATTGATTTCACAATTAATATAGTAGTTAAATATGACACAAACGATAATTTCATGGTCATTGAATGAAAAATAGTCTTTGGAATAGAAAGAGAAGTGTAATTAGCTGGAGGCGCATTGAATGTCTCATTATTTTTGAACGAAACTACTGAACAATAGTACAAAATGCAAACCAAGATGAATGAATTCTTCGATTGGTGGAAGTAAACACATGTAGAGTGTTAATAGGGTTTAGAATGGTTTGTTTCAATGAATATAGTTAGTAGTTTAGGCGCAAGTGTTAATTTCATGATCTTTGTATCAAAAAATGTGTTTGTAGACGAAAAAGGATACTTGCTAAGTTGAAATGATCGGACGGACTCCTTATTTTGTATTTGAGCCAATTAATATCAATAAGAAAAGCAAATCAAGATCAGCGACTCTATTGTTTGTTGGAATTGAAAGAATTCATGTTATATATGGTTCATGGATATTGATTTCACAATTAATATATTCAATAAGTATAACACAAACGATAATTTCATGGTCATTGAATGAAAAATAGTCTTTGGAACAGAAGGGAGAGTGTAATTAGCTGGCGGTGCATTGAATGTCTCATTATTTTTGAATGAAACTACTTAACAATTGTACAAAATGCAAACCAAGATGAATGAATTCTTCGATTGGTGGAAGTAAACACATTTAGATTGTTAATAGGGTTTAGAATGGTTTGTTTTAATGAATATACTTAGTAGTTTAGGCACAAGTGTGAATTTCATGATCTTTGTATCAAAAAGAGTGTTTGTAGATAAAAAAGGATACTTGCTAAGTAGAAATGATGGGATGGACTTTTTATTTTGTATTTCAACCAATTAATATCAATAAGAAAATCAAATCAAGATCAGGGACTCCATTGTTTGTTGGAATTGAAAGCATTCATGGTATAGATGGTTCATGGATATTGATTTCACAATTAATATAGTCGTTAAGTATGACACAAATGATAATTTCATGGTAATTGAATGAAAAATAGTCTTTGGAACAGAAAGAGGAGTGTAATTAGCTGGAGGTGCATTGAATGTATCATTATTTTTAAATGAAACTAATTTACAATTGTACAAAATGCAAACTAAGATGAATGATTTCTTCGATTGGTGAAAGTAAACACATTTACAGTGTTAATAGGGTTTAGAATGGATTGTTTTAATGAATATACTTAGTAGTTTTGGCACAAGTGTTAATTTCATTATCTTTGTATCAAAAGGTGTGTTTGTAAACAAAAAAGGATACTTGCTAAGAAGAAATCATGGGACGGACTTTTTTTTTTGTATGTCAACCAATTAATATGAATAAGAAAAGCAAATCAAGATCAGGGACTCCATTATTTGTTGGAATTGAAAGAATTCAGGGTATAGATGGTTCATGGATATTGATTTCACAATTAATATAGTCGTTAAGTATGAAAGAAACGATAATTTCATGGTCATCGATTGAAAAATAGTCTTTGGAACACAAAAAGGAGTGTAATTATGTCGAGTCGCATTGAATATCTCATTATTTTTGAATGAAACTATTTCACAATAGTACGAAATGCAAACCAAGATGAATGAATTCTTCGATTGGTGGAAGTAAACACATTTATAGTGTTAATAGGGTTTAGAATGGTTTGTTTTAATGAATATAATTAGTAGTTTAGGCACAAGTGTTAATTTCATGATCTTTGTATCAAAAAGTGTGTTTGTAGACAAAAAAGGATACTTGCTAAGTTGAAATGATGGGACGAACTCTTTATTTTGTATTTCAACCAATTAATATCAATAAGAAAAGCAAATCAAGATCAATGACTCCATTGTTTGTTGGAATTCAAAGAATTCATGGTATAGATGGTTCATGGATATTGATTTCGCAATTAATATAGTAGTTAAATATGACACAAATGATAATTTCATGGTCATTGAATGAAAAATAGTCTTTGGAATAGAAAGAGAAGTGTAATTAGGTGGAGGCGCATTGAATGTCTCATTATTTTTGAATGAAACTACTTAACAATAGTACGAAAAGCAAACCAAGGTGAATGAATTCTTCGATTGGTGGAAGTAAACACATTTAGAGTGTTAATAGGGTTTAGAATGGTTTGTTTCAATGAATATAGTTAGTAGTTTAGGCGCAAGTGTTAATTTCATGATCTTTGTATCAAAAAATGTGTTTGTAAACGTAAAAGGATACTTGCTAAGTTGAAATGATGGGACAGACTCTTTATTTTGTATTTGAACCAATTAATATCAGTAAGAAAAGCAAATCAAGATCAGCGAGTCCATTGTTTGTTGGAATTGAAAGAATTCATGGTATATATGGTTCATGGATATTGATTTTACAATTAATATATTCAATAAGTATAACACAAATGATAATTTCATGGTCATTGAATGAAAAATAGTGTTTGTAACAGAAAGAAGAGTGTAATTAGCTGGAGGCGCATTCAATGTCTCATTATTTTTGAACGAAACTACTTAACAATAGTACAAAATGCAAACCAAGATGAATGAATTCTTCGATTGGTGGAAGTAAACACATGTAGAGTGTTAATAGGGTTTAGAATGGTTTGTTTCAATGAATATAGTTAGTAGTTTAGGCGCAAGTGTTAATTTCATGATCTTTGTATCAAAAAATGTGTTTGTAGACGAAAAAGGATACTTGCTAAGTTGAAATGATGGGACGGACTCCTTATTTTGTATTTGAGCCAATTAATATCAATAAGAAAAGCAAATCAAGATCAGCGACTCCATTGTTTGTTGGAATTGAAAGAATTCATGTTATATATGGTTCATGGATATTGATTTCACAATTAATATATTCAATAAGTATAACACAAACGATAATTTCATGGCCATTGAATGAAAAATAGTCTTTGGAACAGAAGGGAGAGTGTAATTAGCTGGCGGTGCATTGAATGTCTCATTATTTTTGAATGAAACTACTTAACAATTGTACAAAATGCAAACCAAGATGAATGAATTCTTCGATTGGTGGAAGTAAACACATTTAGATTGTTAATAGGGTTTAGAATGGTTTGTTTTAATGAATATACTTAGTAGTTTAGGCACAAGTGTGAATTTCATGATCTTTGTATCAAAAAGAGTGTTTGTAGATAAAAAAGGATACTTGCTAAGTAGAAATGATGGGATGGACTTTTTATTTTGTATTTCAACCAATTAATATCAATAAGAAAAGCAAATCAAGATCAGGGACTCCATTATTTGTTGGAATTGAAAGAATTCAGGGTATAGATGGTTCATGGATATTGATTTCACAATTAATATATTCGTTAAGTATGAAAGAAACGATAATTTCATGGTCATTGATTGAAAAATAGTCTTTGGAACACAAAAAGGAGTGTAATTATGTGGAGTCGCATTGAATATCTCATTATTTTTGAATGAAACTATTTCACAATAGTACGAAATGCAAACCAAGATGAATGAATTCTTCAATTGGTGGAAGTAAACACATTTATAGTGTTAATAGGGTTTTAGAATGGTTTGTTTTAATGAATATAATTAGTAGTTTAGGCACAAGTGTTAATTTCATGATCTTTGTATCAAAAAAGTGTGTTTGTAGACAAAAAAAGGATACTTGCTAAGTTGAAATGATGGGATGGGACGAACTCTTTATTTTTTTATTTCAACCAATTAATATCAATAAGAAAAGCAAATCAAGATCAATGACTCCATTGTTTGTTGGAATTGAAAGAATTCATGGTATAGATGGTTCATGGATATTGATTTCGCAATTAATATAGTAGTTAAATATGACACAAACGATAATTTCATGGTCATTGAATGAAAAATAGTCTTTGGAATAGAAAGAGAAGTGTAATTAGGTGGAGGCGCATTGAATGTCTCATTATTTTTGAATGAAACTACTTAACAATAGTACGAAAAGCAAACCAAGATGAATGAATTCTTCGATTGGTGGAAGTAAACACATTTAGAGTGTTAATAGGGTTTAGATTGGTTTGTTTCAATGAATATAGTTAGTAGTTTAGGCGCAAGTGTTAATTTCATGATCTTTGTATCAAAAAATGTGTTTGTAAACGAAAAAGGATACTTGCTAAGTTGAAATGATGGGACGGACTCTTTATTTTGTATTTTAACCAATTAATATCAGTAAGAAAAGCAAATCAAGATCAGCGAGTCCATTGTTTGTTGGAATTGAAAGAATTCATGGTATATATGGTTCATGGATATTGATTTCACAATTAATATATTCAATAAGTATAACACAAACGATAATTTCATGGTCATTGAATGAAAAATAGTGTTTGTAACAGAAAGAAGAGTGTAATTAGCTGGAGGCGCATTGAATGTCTCATTATTTTTTTTGAACGAAACTACTTAACAATAGTATAAAATGCAAACCAAGATGAATGAATTCTTCGATTGGTGGAAGTAAACACATGTAGAGTGTTAATAGGCTTTAGAATGGTTTGTTTCAATGAATATAGTTAGTAGTTTAGGCGCAAGTGTTAATTTCATGATCTTTGTATCAAAAAATGTGTTTGTAGACAAAAAAGGATACTTGCTAAGTTGAAATGATGGAACGGACTCCTTATTTTGCATTTGAGCCAATTAATATCAACAAGAAAACAAATCAAGATCAGCGACTCCATTGTTTGTTGGAATTGAAAGAATTCATGTTATATATGGTTCATGGATATTGATTTCACAATTAATATATTCAATAAGTATAACACAAACGATAATTTCATGGTCATTGAATGAAAAATAGTCTTTGGAATAGAAGGGAGAGTGTAATTAGCTGGTGGTGCATTGAATGTCTCATTATTTTTGAATGAAACTACTTAACAATTGTACAAAATGCAAACCAAGATGAATGAATTCTTCAATTGGTGGAAGTAAACACATTTAGATTGTTAATAGGGTTTAGAATGGTTTGTTTTAATGAATATACTTAGTAGTTTAGGCACAAGTGTGAATTTCATGATCTTTGTATCAAAAAGAGTGTTTGCAGATAAAAAAGGATACTTGCTAAGTAGAAATGATGGGATGGACTTTTTATTTTGTATTTCAACCAATTAATATCAATAAGAAAAGCAAATCAAGATCAGGGACTCCATTGTTTGTTGGAATTGAAAGCATTCATGGTATAGATGGTTCATGGATATTGATTTCACAATTAATATAGTCGTTAAGTATGACACAAATGATAATTTCATGGTAATTGAATGAAAAATAGTCTTTGGAATAGAAAGAGGAGTGTAATTAGCTGGAGGTGCATTGAATGTATCATTATTTTTTGAATGAAACTACTTAAACACAATTGTACAAAATGCAAACCAAGATGAATGAATTCTTCGATTGGTGGAAAGTAAAAACACATTTACAGTGTTAATAGGGTTTAGAATGGATTGTTTTAATTGAATATACTTAGTAGTTTAGGCACAAGTGTTAATTTCATTATCTTTGTATCAAAAAGTGTGTTTGTAAACAAAAAAGGATACTTGCTAAGAAGAAATCATGGGACGGACTTTTTATTTTGTATGTCAACCAATTAATATCAATAAGAAAAGCAAATCAAGATCAGGGACTCCATTATTTGTTGGAATTGAAAGAATTCAGGGTATAGATGGTTCATGGATATTGATTTCACAATTAATATAGTCGTTAAGTATGAAAGAAACGATAATTTCATGGTCATTGATTGAAAAATAGTCTTTGGAACACAAAAAGGAGTGTAATTATGTGGAGTCGCATTGAATATCTCATTATTTTTGAATGAAACTATTTCACAATAGTACGAAATGCAAACCAAGATGAATGAATTCTTCGATTGGTGGAAGTAAACACATTTATAGTGTTAATAGGGTTTAGAATGGTTTGTTTTAATGAATATAATTAGTAGTTTAGGCACAAGTGTTAATTTCATGATCTTTGTATCAAAAAGTGTGTTTGTAGAGAAAAAAGGATACTTGCTAAGTTGAAATGATGGGACGAACTCTTTATTTTGTATTTCAACCAATTAATATCAATAAGAAAAGCAAATCAAGATCAATGACTCCATTGTTTGTTGGAATTGAAAGAATTCATGGTATAGATGGTTCATGGATATTGATTTCGCAATTAATATAGTAGTTAAATATGACACAAACGATAATTTCATGGTCATTGAATGAAAAATAGTCTTTGGAATAGAAAGAGAAGTGTAATTAGGTGGAGGCGCATTGAATGTCTCATTATTTTTGAATGAAACTACTTAACAATAGTACGAAAAGCAAACCAAGATGAATGAATTCTTCGATTGGTGGAAGTAAACACATTTAGAGTGTTAATAGGGTTTAGATTGGTTTGTTTCAATGAATATAGTTAGTAGTTTAGGCACAAGTGTTAATTTCATGATCTTTGTATCAAAAAAATGTGTTTGTAAACGAAAAAAGGATACTTGCTAAGTTGAAATGATGGGACGGACTCTTTATTTTTGTATTTTAACCAATTAATATCAGTAAGAAAAGCAAATCAAGATCAGCGAGTCCATTGTTTGTTGGAATTGAAAGAATTCATGTTATATATGGTTCATGGATATTGATTTCACAATTAATATATTCAATAAGTATAACACAAACGATAATTTCATGGTCATTGAATGAAAAATAGTGTTTGTAACAGAAAGAAGAGTGTAATTAGCTGGAGGCGCATTGAATGTCTCATTATTTTTGAACGAAACTACTTAACAATAGTACAAAATGCAAACCAAGATGAATGAATTCTTCGATTGGTGGAAGTAAACACATGTAGAGTGTTAATAGGGTTTAGAATGGCGTGTTTCAATGAATATAGTTAGTAGTTTAGGCGCAAGTGTTAATTTCATGATCTTTGTATCAAAAAATGTGTTTGTAGACAAAAAAGGATACTTGCTAAGTTGAAATGATGGAACAGACTCCTTATTTTGTATTTGAGCCAATTAATATCAATAAGAAAAGCAAATCAAGATCAGCGACTCCATTGTTTGTTGGCATTGAAAGAATTCATGTTATATATGGTTCATGGATATTGATTTCACAATTAATATATTCAATAAGTATAACACAAATGATAATTTCATGGTCATTGAATGAAAAATAGTCTTTGGAACAGAAGGGAGAGTGTAATTAGCTGGCGGTGCATTGAATGTCTCATTATTTTTGAATGAAACTACTTAACAATTGTACAAAATGCAAACCAAGATGAATGAATTCTTCGATTGGTGGAAGTAAACACATTTAGATTGTTAATAGGGTTTAGAATGGTTTGTTTTAATGAATATACTTAGTAGTTTAGGCACAAGTGTGAATTTCATGATCTTTGTATCAAAAAGAGTGTTTGTAGATAAAAAAGGATACTTGCTAAGTAGAAATGATGGGATGGACTTTTTATTTTGTATTTCAACCAATTAATATCAATAAGAAAAGCAAATCAAGATCAGGGACTCCATTGTTTGTTGGAATTGAAAGCATTCATGGTATAGATGGTTCATGGATATTGATTTCACAATTAATATAGTCGTTAAGTATGACACAAATGATAATTTCATGGTAATTGAATGAAAAATAGTCTTTGGAATAGAAAGAGGAGTGTAATTAGCTGGAGGTGCATTGAATGTATCATTATTTTTGAATGAAACTACTTTACAATTGTACAAAATGCAAACCAAGATGAATGAATTCTTCGATTGGTAAAAGTAAACACATTTACAGTGTTAATAGGGTTTAGAATGGATTGTTTTAATTGATATACTTAGTAGTTTAGGCACAAGTGTTAATTTCATTATCTTTGTATCAAAAAGTGTGTTTGTAAACAAAAAAGGATACTTGCTAAGAAGAAATCATGAGACGGACTTTTTATTTTGTATGTCAACCAATTAATATCAATAAGAAAAGCAAATCAAGATCAGGGACTCCATTATTTGTTGGAATTGAAAGAATTCAGGGTATAGATGGTTCTTGGATATTGATTTCACAATTAATATAGTCGTTAAGTATGAAAAAAACGATAATTTCATGGTCATCCATTGAAAAATAGTCTTTGGAACACAAAAAGGAGTGTAATTATGTGGAGTCGCATTGAATATCTCATTATTTTTGAATGAAACTATTTCACAATAGTACCAAATGCAAACCAAGATGAATGACTTCTTCGATTGGTGGAAGTAAACACATTTATAGTGTTAATAGGGTTTAGAATGGTTTGTTTTAATGAATATAATTAGTAGTTTAGGCACAAGTGTTAATTTCATGATCTATGTATCAAAAAGTGTGTTTGTAGAGAAAAAAGGATACTTGCTAAGTTGAAATGATGGGACGAACTCTTTATTTTGTATTTCAACCAATTAATATCAATAAGAAAAGCAAATCAAGATCAATGACTCCATTGTTTGTTGGAATTGAAAGAATTCATGCTATATATGGTTCATGGATATTGATTTCACAATTAATATATTCAATAAGTATAACACAAACGATAATTTCATGGTCATTGAATGAAAAATAGTCTTTGGAATAGAAAGAGAAGTGTAATTAGGTGGAGGCGCATTGAATGTCTCATTATTTTTGAATGAAACTACTTAACAATAGTACCAAAAGCAAACCAAGATGAATGAATTCTTTGATTGGTGGAAGTAAACACATTTAGAGTGTTAATAGGGTTTAGAATGGTTTGTTTCAATGAATATAGTTAGTAGTTTAGGCACAAGTGTTAATTTCATGTTCTTTGCATCAAAAAATGTGTTTGTAGACGAAAAAGGGTACTTGCTAAGTTGAAATGATGGGACGGACTCTTTATTTTGTATTTTAACCAATTAATATCAATAAGAAAAGCAAATCAAGATCAGCGACTCCATTGTTTGTTAGAATTGAAAGAATTCATGCTATATATGGTTCATGGATATTGATTTCACAATTAATATATTCAATAAGTATAACACAAACAATAATTTGATGGTCATTGAATGAAAAATAGTGTTTGGAATAGAAAGAAGAGTGTAATTAGCTGGAGGCGCATTGAATGTCTCATTATTTTTTAATGAAACTACTTAACAATAGTATGAAATGCAAACCAAGATGAATGAATTCTTCGATTGGTAGAAGTAAACACATTTAGAGTGTTAATAGGGTTTAGAATGGTTTGTTTCAATGAATATAGTTAGTAGTTTAGGCACAAGTGTTAATTTCATGATCTTTGTATCAAAAAATGTGTTTGTAGACAAAAAAGCATACTTGCTAAGTTGAAATGATGGGACAAACTCTTTATTTTGTATTTGAACCAATTAATATCAATAAGAAGAGCAAATCAAGATCAGCGACTCAATTGTTTGTTGGAATTGAAAGAATTCATGCTATATATGGTTCATGGATATTGATTTCACAATTAATATATTCAATAAGTATAACACAAACGATAATTTCATGGTCATTGAATGAAAAATAGTCTTTGGAACAGAAGGAAGAGTGTAATTAGCTGGAGGCGCATTGAATATCTCATTATTTTTGAATGAAACTACTTAACAATTGTACAAAATGCAAACCAAGATGAATGAATTCTTCGATTGGTGGAAGTAAACACATTTAGAGTGTTAATAGGGTTTAGAATTTTTTGTTTTAATGAATATACTTAGTAGTTTAGGCACAAGTGTTAATTTCATTATCTTTGTATCAAAAAGTGTGTTTGTAAACAAAAAAGGATACTTGCTAAGAAGAAATCATGGGATGGACTTTTTATTTTGTATTTCAACCAATTAATAATAATAAGAAAAGTAAATCAAGATTAGGGACTCCATTGTTTGTTGGAATTGAAAGAATTCATGGTATAGATAGTTCATGGATATTGATTTCACAATTAATATAGTCGTTAAGTATGACACAAACGATAAGTTCATGGTAATTGAATGAAAAATAGTCTTTGGAATAGAAAGAGGAGTGTAATTAGCTGGAGGCGCATTGAATGTCTCATTATTTTTGAATGAAACTACTTAACAATTGTACAAAATGCAAACCAAGATGAATGAATTCTTCGATTGGTGGAAGTAAACACTTTTAGAGTGTTAATAGGGTTTAGAAAGGTTTGTTTCAATGAATATAGTTAGTAGTTTAGGCACAAGTGTTAATTTCATTATCTTTGTATCAAAAACTATGTTTGTAAACAAAAAAGGATACTTGCTAAGAAGAAATGATGGGACAGACTTTTTATTTTGTATTTCAACCAATTAATATCAATAAGAAAAGCAAATCAAGATTAGGGACTCCATCGTTTGTTGGAATTGAAAGAATTCATGGTATAGATGGTTCATGGATATTGATTTCAAAATTAATATAGTCGTTAAGTATGACACAAACGATAATTTCATGGTCATTGAATGAAAAATAGTCTTTGGAACAGAAAGAGGAATTAGCTGGAGGCGCGTGGAATGTCTCATTATTTTTGAATGAAACTACTGAATAATAGTACGAAATGCAAACCAAGATGAATGAATTCTTCGATTGGTGGAAGTAAACACATTTAGAGTGTTAATAGGGTTTAGAATGGTTTGTTTTAATGAATATACTTAGTAGTTTAGGCTCAAGTGTGAATTTCATGATCTTTGTATAAAAAAAAGTGTTTGTAGACAAAAAAGGATACTTGCTAAGTTGAAATGATGGGACGAACTCTTTATTTTGTATTTACTTTTACCAATCGAAGAATTCATTCATCTTGGTTTGCATTTTGTACAATTGTAAAGTAGTTTCATTCAAAAATAATGATACATTCAATGCACCTCCAGCTAATTACACTCCTCTTTCTATTCCAAAGACTATTTTTCATTCAATTACCATGAAATTATCATTTGTGTCATACTTAACGACTATATTAATTGTGAAATCAATATCCATGAACCATCTATACCCTGAATTCTTTCAATTCCAACAAACAATGGAGTCGTTGATCTTGATTTGCTTTTCTTATTGATATTAATTGGTTGAAATAAAAAATAAAAAGTCCGCCCCATGATTTCTTCTTAGCAAGTATCCTTATTTGTTTACAAACACACTTTTTGATACAAAGATAATGAAATTAACACTTGTGCCTAAACTACTAACTATATTCATTGAAACAAACCA
>JBAPLH010000210.1:0-34763 GCA_037897445.1 Ceriops zippeliana | reverse complement strand
TAAGTATAACACAAACGTAATTTCATGGTCATTGAATGAAAAATATCTTTGGAACAGAAGGGAGAGTGTATAATTAGCTTGGCGGTTGAATTCAAAGTCACATTGATTTTTGAATGTAACTACTTAACAAAATTGTAACAATATGCAAACCAAGATTGAATGGAATTCTCCGAACGAATTGGTGGAAGTAAACACATATAACAGTTTGTTAATAGGGATTTAGAAATTTGTTTTGGATTTAATGTAATATTCATAGTAGTCTTAGTTTAGGCACAAGTGTTGCAACATTTCATGATCTTTGAGTATCACAAAAGTGTGTTTGTAAAACTACAAAAAAGGATACTTGCTTGAGTAAAATGATCATGGGACGGACCATGACTTTATTTTGTGTATTTCAACCAATTAATATCAATTAAAAGAAGAAAGCAAATCAAGATCAGGGACTCCATTGTTTGTTTGGAATTGAAAGAATTCAGGGTATAGATGGTTCATGGATATTATGATTTAACAAACAATTAATAGTAGTCGTTAAGTATGAAACAAATGTACGTGAGAATTTCATGGTCATATTGAATGAAAAATAGTAACTTTGGAACAAAAAGAGGAGTGTAATTAGCTGGAGGCGCATTGAATGTGACTCATTATTTTTGAATGAAGCTATTTAACAATAGTACGGAAATGCATAACCAAAGATGAAATGAATTTCTTCGATTGGTGGAAGTAAACACATTTAAGAGTGTTAATACGGTTTAGAATGGTTTTGTTTCAATGAATATAGTTTAGTAGTTTAGGCACAAGTGTGTTAATTTCATGATCTTTGTATCAAAAAAGTGTGTTTGTAGAACAAAAAAGGATACTTGCTAAGTTGAAATGATGGGACTGACTTTTTATTTTGTATTTCATCCAATTAATATCAATAAGAAAAGCAAATCAAGATCAGGCGACTCCATTGTTTGTTGGAAATTGAAAGAATTCATGGTATAGATGGTTCATGGATATTGATTTCACAATTAATATATTCATTTAAGTATAACACCAAACGATAATTTCATGGTCATTGAATGAAAAATAGTCTTTGGAACAGAAAGAGGAGTGTAATTAACTGGAGGTCGCATTGAATGTCTCATTATTTTTGAATGAAACTACTTAACAATTGTACAAAATGCAAACCAAGATGAATGAATCCTTCTTCGATTGGTGGAAGTAAACACATTTAGAGTGTTAATAGGGTTTAGAATGGTTTGTTTTAATGAATATACTTAGTAGTTTAGGCACAAGTGTTAATTTCATGATCTTTGTATCAAAAAGTGTGTTTGTAGACAAAAAAGGATACTTGCTAAGTTGAAATGATGGGACACGACTTTTTATTTTTGTATTTTCAACCAATTAATATCAATAAGAAAAGCGCAAATCAAGATCAGGGACTCCATTGTTTGTTGGAATTGAAAAGAATTCATGGTATAGATGGTTCATGGATATTGATTTCACAATTAATAATAGTTGTTAAGTATGACACAAACGATAATTTCATGGTCATTGAAGAAAAATAGTCTTTGGAACAGAAAGAGAAGAGGAGTGTAATTAGGTGGAGGCGCATTGAATGTCTCATTATTTTTGAATGAAACTACTTAACAATAGTACGAAAATGCAAACCAAGATGAATGAATTCTTCGATTGGTGGAAAGTAAAAACACATTTAGAGTGTTAATAGGGTTTAGAATGGTTTGTTTTAAATGAATATAGTTAGTAGTTTAGGGCACAAGTGTTAATTTCATGATCTTTGTATCAAAAAAGTGTGTTTGTAGAACAAAAAAGGATACTTGCTAAGTTGAAATGATGGGACGGACTCTTTATTTTGTATTTCAACCAATTAATATCAATAAGAAAAGCAAATCAAGATCAGCGACTCCATTGTTTGTTGGAATTGAAAGAATTCATGGTATAGATGGTTCATGGATATTGATTTCACAATTAATATAGTCAATAAATATGAAACAAATGATAATTTCATGGTCATTGAATGAAAAAAATAGTCTTTGTGGGAACAGAAAGAGAGAGTGTAATTAATCTGGAGGCGCGGCATTCAATGTCTCATTATTTTTGAACGAAACTACTTAACAATAGTACAAAATGCAAACCAAAGAAGAAATGAATTCTTCGATTGGTGGAAGTAAACACATTGTAGAGTGTTAATAGGGTTTTAGAATGGTTTGTTTCAATGAAATAGTTAGTAGTTTAGGCACAAAGTGTTAATTTCATGATCTTTTTATAAAAAAAATGTGTTTGTAGACAAAAAAGGATACTTGCTAAGTTGAAATGATGGGACGGACTCCCTTATTTTGTATTTCAACCAATTAATATCAATAAGAAAAGCAAATCAAGATCAGCGACTCCATTGTTTGTTGGAATTGAAAGAATTCATGGTATAAGATGGTTCATGGATATTGATTTCACAATTAATATATTCAAATAAGTATAACACAAACGATAATTTCATGGTCATTGAATGAAAAATAGTCTTTGGAACAGAAGGGAGAGTGTAATTAGCTGGAGGCGCATTGAATGTCTCATTATTTTTGAATGAAACTACTTAACAATTGTACAAAATGCAAACCAAGATGAATGAATTCTTCGATTGGTGGAAGTAAACACATTTAGATTGTTAATAGGGTTTAGAATGGTTTGTTTTAATGAATATACTTAGTAGTTTTAGGGCACAAGTGTGAATTTCATGATCTTTGTATCAAAAAAGAGTGTTTGTAGATAAAAAAGGATACTTGCTAAGTAGAAATGATGGGATGGACTTTTTTATTTTGTATTTCAACCAATTAATATCAATAAGAAAAGCAAATCAAGATCAGGGAACTCCATTGTTTGTTGGAATTTAAAGCATTCATGGTATAGATGGTTCATGGATATTGATTTCACAATTAATATAGTCGTTAAGTATGACACAAATGATAATTTCATGGTAATTGAATGAAAAATAGTCTTTGGAACAGAAAGAGGAGTGTATTTAGCTGGAGGTGCATTGAAATGTATCATTATTTTTCAATGAAACTACTTTATAATTGTACAAAATGCAAACCAAGATGAATGAATTCTTCGATTGGTGAAAGTAAACACATTTACAGTGTTAATAGGGTTTAGAATGGATTGTTTTAATGAATATACTTAGTAGTTTAGGCACAAGTGTTAATTTCATTATCTTTGTATCAAAAAGGTGTGATTGTAAACAAAAAAAGGATACTTGCTAAGAAGAAATGATGGGACGAACTCTTTATTTTGTATTTCAACCAATTAATATCAATAAGAAAAAGCAAATCAAGATCAATGACTCCATTGTTTGTTGGAATTGAAAGAATTCATGGTATAGATGGTTCATGGATATTGATTTCGCAATTAATATAGTAGTTAAATATGACACAAACGATAATTTCATGGTCATTGAATGAAAAATAGTCTTTGGAATAGAAAGAGAAGTGTAATTAGGTGGAGGCGCATTGAATGTCTCATTATTTTTGAATGAAACTACTTAACAATAGTACGAAATGCAAACCAAGATGAATGAATTCTTCGATTGGTGGAAGTAAACACATTTAGAGTGTTAATAGGGTTTAGAATGGTTTGTTTCAATGAATATAGTTAGTAGTTTAGGCGCAAGTGTTAATTTCATGATCTTTGTATCAAAAAATGTGTTTGTAGATGAAAAAGGATACTTGCTAAGTTCAAATGATGGGACGGACTCTTTATTTTTTATTTGAACCAATTAATATCAATAAGAAAAAGCAAATCAAGATCAGCGACTCCATTGTTTGTTGGAATTGAAAGAATTCATGCTATATATATGGTTCATGGATATTGATTTCACAATAAATATATTCAATAAGTATAACACAAACGATAATTTCATGGTCATTGAATGAAAAAAAAGTCTTTGGAACAGAAAGAAGAGTGTAATTAGCTAGAGGCGCATTGAATGTCTCATTATTTTTGAATGAAACTACTTAACAATTGTACAAAATGCAAACCAAGATGTATGAATTCTTCGATTGGTGGAAGTAAACACATTTAGAGTGTTAATAGCGTTTAGAATGGTTTGTTTTAATGAATATACTTAGTACGTTAGGCACAAGTGTGAATTTCATGATCTTTGTATCAAAAAGTGTGTTTGTAAACAAAAAAAGATACTTGCTAAGAAGAAATCATGGGGTGGACTTTTTATTTTGTATGTCAACCAATTAATATCAATAAGAAAAGCAAATCAAGATCAGGGACTCCATTATTTGTTGGAAATGAAAGAATTCGGGGTATAGATGGTTCATGGATATTGATTTCACAATTAATATAGTCGTTAAGTATGAAACAAACAATAATTTCATGGTCATTGATTGAAAAATAGTCTTTGGAACACAGAAAGGAGTGTAATTAGGTTGAGGCGCATTGAATATCTCATATTTTTTAATGAAACTATTTCACAATAGTACGAAATGCAAAACAAGATAAAAGAATTCTTCGATTGGTGGAAATAAACACATTTATAGTGTTAATAGGGTTTAGAATGGTTTGTTTTAATGAATATAATTAGTAGTTTAGGCTCAAGTGTTAATTTCATGATCTTTGTATCAAAAAGTGTGTTTGTAGACAAAAAAAAAATCATAATTGCTAAGTTGAAATGATGGGACGAACTCTTTATTTTGTATTTCAACCAATTAATATCAATAAGAAAAGCAAATCAAGATCAGCGACTCCATTGTTTGTTGGAATTGAAAGAATTCATGGTATAGATGGTTCATGGATATTGATTTCACAATTAATATATAGTAGTTAAATATGACACAAACGATAATTTCATGGTCATTGAATCAAAAATAGTCTTTGGAATGGAAAGAGAAGTGTAATTAGCAAGAGGCGCATTGAATGTCTCATTATTTTTTTAATGAAACTACTTAACAATAGTACGAAAATGCAAACCAAGATGAATGAATTCTTCGATTGGTGGAAGTAAAACACATTTAGAGTGTTAAATAGGGTTTAAAATGGTTTGTTTCAATGAATATAGTTAGTAGTTTAGGCGCAAGTGTTAATTTCATGATCTTTGTATCAAAAAATGTGTTTGTAGATGAAAAAAGGATACTTGCTAAGTTGAAATAATCGGACGGGACTCTTTATTTCTGTATTTGAACCAATTAATATCAATAAGAAAAGCAAATCAAGATCAGCGACTCCATTGTTTGTTGGAATTGAAAGAATTCATGCTATATATGGTTCATGGATATTGATTTCACAATTAATATATTCAATAAGTATAACACAAACGATAACTTCATGCTCATTGAATGAAAAATAGTCTTTGGAACTGAAAGAAGAGTGTAATTAGCTAGAGGCGCATTGAATGTCTCATTATTTTTGAATGAAATTACTTAACAATTGTACAAAATGCAAACCAAGATGAATGAATTCTTCGATTGGTGGAAGTAAACACATGTAGAGTGTTAATAGGGTTTAGAATGGTTTGTTTTAATGAATATGCTTAGTAGTTTAGGCACAAGTGTTAATTTCATGATCTTTGTATCAAAATCAGTGTTTGTAGAGAAAAAAGGATACTTGCTAAGTAGAAATGATGGGACGAACTCTTTATTTTTTATTTCAACCAATTAATATCAATAAGAAAAGCAAATCAAGATCAGCGACTCCATTGTTTGTTGGAATCGAAAGAATTCATGTTATAGATGGTTCATGGATATTGGTTTCACAATTAATATAGTAGTTAAATATGACAGAAACGATAATTTCATGTTCATTGAATGAAAAATAGTCTTTGGAATAGAAAGAGAAGTGTAATTAGCTGGAGGCGCATTGAATGTCTCATTATTTTTGAATGAAACTACTTAACAATAGTACGAAATGCATACCAAGATGAATGAATTCTTCGATTGCTGGAAGTAAACACATTTAGAGAGTTAATAGGGTTTAGAATGGTTTGTTTCAATGAATATAGTTAGTAGTTTAGGCACAAGTGTTAATTTCATGATCTTTGTATCAAAAAATATGTTTGTAAATGAAAAATGATACTTGCTAAGTTGAAATGATGGGACGGACTCTTTATTCTGTATTTGAACCAATTAATATCAATAAGAAAAGCAAATCAAGATCAGCGACTCCATTGTTTGTTGGAATTGAAAGAATTCATGCTATATATGGTTCATGGATATTGATTTCACAATTAATATATTCAATAAGTATAACACAAACGATAACTTCATGCTCATTGAATGAAAAATAGTCTTTGGAATAGAAAGATGAGTGTAATTAGCTGGAGGCGCATTGAATGTCTCATTATTTTTGAATGAAACTACTTAACAATAGTACGAAATGCAAACCAAGATAAATGAATTCTTCGATTGGTGGAAGTAAACACATTTACAGTGTTAATAGGGTTTAGAATGGTTTGTTTTAATGAATATACTTAGTAGTTTAGGCACAAGTGTGAATTTCATGATCTTTGTATCAAAAAGAGTGTTTGTAGATAAAAAAGGATATTTGCTAAGTAGAATTGATGGGATGGACTTTTTATTTTGTATTTCAACCAATTAATATCAATAAGAAAAGCAAATCAAGATCAGGGACTCCATTATTTGTTGGAATTGAAAGAATTCATGGTATAGATGGTTCATAGATATTGATTTCACAATTAATATAGTCGTTAAGTATGACACAAACGATAATTTCATGGTAATTGAATGAAAAATAGTCTTTGGAACAGAAAGAGTAGTGTAATTAGCTGGAGGTGCATTGAATGTCTCATTATTTTTTGAATGAAACTACTTTACAATTGTACAAAATGCAAACCAAGATGAATGAATTCTTCGATTGGTGAAAGTAAACACATTTACAGTGTTAATAGGGTTTAGAATGGATTGTTTTAATGAATATACTTAGTAGTTTAGGCACAAGTGTTAATTTCATTATCTTTGTATCAAAAAGTGTGTTTGTAAACAAAAAAAGATACTTGCTAAGAAGAAATCATGGGATGGACTTTTTATTTTGTATGTCAACCAATTAATATCAACAAGAAAAGCAAATCAAGATCAGGGACTCCATTATTTGTTGGAATTGAAAAAATTCAGGGTATAGATTGTTCATGGATATTCATTTCACAATTAATATAGTCGTTAAGTATGAAACAAACGATAATTTCATGGTCATTGATTGAAAAATAGTCTTTGGAACACAAAAAGGAGTGTAATTAGGTGGAGGCGCATTGAATACCTCATTATTTTTGAATGAAACTATTTCACAATAGTACGAAATGCAAACCAAGATGAATGAATTCTTCGATTGGTGGAAGTAAACACATTTATAGTGTTAATAGGGTTTAGAATGGTTTGTTTTAATGAATATAGTTAGTAGTTTAGGCACAAGTGTTAATTTCATGATCTTTGTATCAAAAATTGTGTTTGTAGACAAAAAAGGATACTTGCTAAGTAGAAATGATGGGACGAACTCTTTATTTTGTATTTCAACCAATTAATATCAATAAGAAAAGCAAATCAAGATCAGCGACTCCATTGTTTGTTGGAATTGAAAGAATTCATGGTATAGATGGTTCATGGATATTGATTTCACAATTAATATAGTAGTTAAATATGACACAAACGATAATTTCATGGTCATTGAATGAAAAATAGTCTTTGGAATAGAAAGAGAAGTGTAATTAGCTGGAGGCGCATTGAATGTCTCATTATTTTTGAACGAAACTACTGAACAATAGTACAAAATGCAAACCAAGATGAATGAATTCTTCGATTGGTGGAAGTAAACACATGTAGAGTGTTAATAGGGTTTAGAATGGTTTGTTTCAATGAATATAGTTAGTAGTTTAGGCGCAAGTGTTAATTTCATGATCTTTGTATCAAAAAATGTGTTTGTAGACGAAAAAGGATACTTGCTAAGTTGAAATGATCGGACGGACTCCTTATTTTGTATTTGAGCCAATTAATATCAATAAGAAAAGCAAATCAAGATCAGCGACTCTATTGTTTGTTGGAATTGAAACAATTCATGTTATATATGGTTCATGGATATTGATTTCACAATTAATATATTCAATAAGTATAACACAAACGATAATTTCATGGTCATTGAATGAAAAATAGTCTTTGGAACAGAAGGGAGAGTGTAATTAGCTGGCGGTGCATTCAATGTCTCATTATTTTTGAATGAAACTACTTAACAATTGTACAAAATGCAAACCAAGATGAATGAATTCTTCGATTGGTGGAAGTAAACACATTTAGATTGTTAATAGGGTTTAGAATGGTTTGTTTTAATGAATATACTTAGTAGTTTAGGCACAAGTGTGAATTTCATGATCTTTGTATCAAAAAATGAGTGTTTGTAGATAAAAAAGGATACTTGCTAAGTAGAAATGATGGGATGGACTTTTTATTTTGTATTTCAACCAATTAATATCAATAAGAAAATCAAATCAAGATCAGGGACTCCATTGTTTGTTGGAATTGAAAGCATTCATGGTATAGATGGTTCATGGATATTGATTTCACAATTAATATAGTCGTTAAGTATGACACAAATGATAATTTCATGGTAATTGAATGAAAAATAGTCTTTGGAACAGAAAGAGGAGTGTAATTAGCTGGAGGTGCATTGAATGTATCATTATTTTTCAATGAAACTAATTTACAATTGTACAAAATGCAAACTAAGATGAATGATTTCTTCGATTGGTGAAAGTAAACACATTTACAGTGTTAATAGGGTTTAGAATGGATTGTTTTAATGAATATACTTAGTAGTTTTGGCACAAGTGTTAATTTCATTATCTTTGTATCAAAAGGTGTGTTTGTCAACAAAAAAGGATACTTGCTAAGAAGAAATCATGGGACGGACTTTTTTTTTTGTATGTCAACCAATTAATATGAATAAGAAAAGCAAATCAAGATCAGGGACTCCATTATTTGTTGGAATTGAAAGAATTCAGGGTACAGATGGTTCATGGATATTGATTTCAAAATTACTATAGTCGTTTAGTATGAAAGAAACGATAATTTCATGGTCATCGATTGAAAAATAGTCTTTGGAACACAAAAAGGAGTGTAATTATGTGGAGTCGCATTGAATATCTCATTTATTTTTGAATGAAAACTATTTCACAATAGTACGAAATGCAAACCAAGATGAATGAGTTCTTCGATTGGTGGAAGTAAACACATTTATAGTGTTAATAGGGTTTAGAATGGTTTGTTTTAATGAATATAATTAGTAGTTTAGGCACAAGTGTTAATTTCATGATCTTTGTATCAAAAAGTGTGTTTGTAGAGAAAAAAAAAAAAAGGATACTTGCTAAGTTGAAATGATGGGACGAACTCTTTATTTTGTATTTCAACCAATTAATATCAATAAGAAAAGCAAATCAAGATCAATGACTCCATTGTTTGTTGGAATTCAAAGAATTCATGGTATAGATGGTTCATGGATATTGATTTCGCAATTAATATAGTAGTTAAATATGACACAAATGATAATTTCATGGTCATGGTCATGAATGAAAAATAGTCTTTGGAATAGAAAGAGAAGTGTAATTAGGTGGAGGCGCATTGAATGTCTCATTATTTTTGAATGAAACTACTTAACAATAGTACGAAAAGCAAACCAAGATGAATGAATTCTTCGATTGGTGGAAGTAAACACATTTAGAGTGTTAATAGGGTTTAGATTGGTTTGTTTCAATGAATATAGTTAGTAGTTTAGGCGCAAGTGTTAATTTCATGATCTTTGTATCAAAAAATGTGTTTGTAAACGTAAAAGGATACTTGCTAAGTTGAAATGATGGGACAGACTCTTTATTTTGTATTTGAACCAATTAATATCAGTAAGAAAAGCAAATCAAGATCAGCGAGTCCATTGTTTGTTGGAATTGAAAGAATTCATGGTATATATGGTTCATGGATATTGATTTTACAATTAATATATTCAATAAGTATAACACAAATGATAATTTCATGGTCATTGAATGAAAAATAGTGTTTGTAACAGAAAGAAGAGTGTAATTAGCTGGAGGCGCATTCAATGTCTCATTATTTTTGAACGAAACTACTTAACAATAGTACAAAATGCAAACCAAGATGAATGAATTCTTCGATTGGTGGAAGTAAACACATGTAGAGTGTTAAGAGGGTTTAGAATGGTTTGTTTCAATGAATATAGTTAGTAGTTTAGGCGCAAGTGTTAATTTCATGATCTTTGTATCAAAAAATGTGTTTGTAGACGAAAAAGGATACTTGCTAAGTTGAAATGATGGGACGGACTCCTTATTTTGTATATTTGAGCCAATTAATATCAATAAGAAAAGCAAATCAAGATCAGCGACTCCATTGTTTGTTGGAATTGAAAGAATTCATGTTATATATGGTTCATGGATATTGATTTCACAATTAATATATTCAATAAGTATAACACAAACGATAATTTCATGGCCATTGAATGAAAAATAGTCTTTGGAACAGAAGGGAGAGTGTAATTAGCTGGCGGTGCATTGAATGTCTCATTATTTTTGAATGAAACTACTTAACAATTGTACAAAATGCAAACCAAGATGAATGAATTCTTCCATTGGTGGAAGTAAACACATTTAGATTGTTAATAGGGTTTAGAATGGTTTGTTTTAATGAATATACTTAGTAGTTTAGGCACAAGTGTGAATTTCATGATCTTTGTATCAAAAAGAGTGTTTGTAGATAAAAAAGGATACTTGCTAAGTAGAAATGATGGGATGGACTTTTTATTTTGTATTTCAACCAATTAATATCAATAAGAAAATCAAATCAAGATCAGGGACTCCATTGTTTGTTGGAATTGAAAGCATTCATGGTATAGATGGTTCATGGATATTGATTTCACAATTAATATAGTCGTTAAGTATGACACAAATGATAATTTCATGGTAATTGAATGAAAAATAGTCTTTGGAACAGAAAGAGGAGTGTAATTAGCTGGAGGTGTATTGAATGTATCATTATTTTTCAATGAAACTACTTTACAATTGTACAAAATGCAAACTAAGATGAATGAATTCTTCGATTGGTGAAAGTAAACACATTTACAGTGTTAATAGGGTTTAGAATGGATTGTTTTAATGAATATACTTAGTAGTTTTGGCACAAGTGTTAATTTCATTATCTTTGTATCAAAAGGTGTGTTTGTAAACAAAAAAGGATACTTGCTAAGAAGAAATCATGGGACGGACTTTTTTTTTTGTATGTCAACCAATTAATATCAATAAGAAAAGCAAATCAAGATCAGGGACTCCATTATTTGTTGGAATTGAAAGAATTCAGGGTATAGATGGTTCATGGATATTGATTTCACAATTAATATAGTCGTTAAGTATGAAAGAAACGATAATTTCATGGTCATCGATTGAAAAATAGTCTTTGGAACACAAAAAGGAGTGTAATTATGTGGAGTCGCATTGAATATCTCATTATTTTTGAATGAAACTATTTCACAATAGTACGAAATGCAAACCAAGATGAATGAATTCTTCGATTGGTGGAAGTAAACACATTTATAGTGTTAATAGGGTTTAGAATGGTTTGTTTTAATGAATATAATTTAGTAGTTTAGGCACAAGTGTTAATTTCATGATCTTTGTATCAAAAAAAGTGTGTTTGTAGAGAAAAAAAGGATACTTGCTAAGTTGAAATGATGGGACGAACTCTTTATTTTGTATTTCAACCAATTAATATCAATAAGAAAAGCAAATCAAGATCAATGACTCCATTGTTTGTTGGAATTCAAAGAATTCATGGTATAGATGGTTCATGGATATTGATTTCGCAATTAATATAGTAGTTAAATATGACACAAATGATAATTTCATGGTCATTGAATGAAAAATAGTCTTTGGAATAGAAAGAGAAGTGTAATTAGGTGGAGGCGCATTGAATGTCTCATTATTTTTGAATGAAACTACTTAACAATAGTACGAAAAGCAAACCAAGATGAATGAATTCTTCGATTGGTGGAAGTAAAAACACATTTAGAGTGTTAATAGGGTTTAGAATGGTTTGTTTTCAATGAATATAGTTAGTAGTTTAGGCGCAAGTGTTAATTTCATGATCTTTGTATCAAAAAATGTGTTTGTAAACGTAAAAGGATACTTGCTAAGTTGAAATGATGGGACAGACTCTTTATTTTGTATTTGAACCAATTAATATCAGTAAGAAAAGCAAATCAAGATCAGCGAGTCCATTGTTTGTTGGAATTGAAAGAATTCATGGTATATATGGTTCATGGATATTGATTTTACAATTAATATATTCAATAAGTATAACACAAAAATGATAATTTCATGGTCATTGAATGAAAAATAGTGTTTGTAACAGAAAGAAGAGTGTAATTAGCTGGAGGCGCATTCAATGTCTCATTATTTTTGAACGAAACTACTTAACAATAGTACAAAATGCAAACCAAGATGAATGAATTCTTCGATTGGTGGAAGTAAACACATGTAGAGTGTTAAGAGGGGGTTTAGAATGGTTTGTTTCAATGAATATAGTTAGTAGTTTAGGCGCAAGTGTTAATTTCATGATCTTTGTATCAAAAAATGTGTTTGTAGACGAAAAAGGATACTTGCTAAGTTGAAATGATGGGACGGACTCCTTATTTTTGTATTTGAGCCAATTAATATCAATAAGAAAAGCAAATCAAGATCAGCGACTCCATTGTTTGTTGGAATTGAAAGAATTCATGTTATATATGGTTCATGGATATTGATTTCACAATTAATATATTCAATAAGTATAACACAAACGATAATTTCATGGCCATTGAATGAAAAATAGTCTTTGGAACAGAAGGGAGAGTGTAATTAGCTGGCGGCGCATTGAATGTCTCATTATTTTTTGAATGAAACTACTTAACAATTGTACAAAATGCAAACCAAGATGAATGAATTCTTCCATTGGTGGAAGTAAACACATTTAGATTGTTAATAGGGTTTAGAATGGTTTGTTTTAATGAATATACTTAGTAGTTTAGGCACAAGTGTGAATTTCATGATCTTTGTATCAAAAAGGGTGTTTGTAGATAAAAAAGGATACTTGCTAAGTAGAAATGATGGGATGGACTTTTTATTTTGTATTTCAACCAATTAATATCAATAAGAAAAATCAAATCAAGATCAGGGACTCCATTGTTTGTTGGAATTGAAAGCATTCATGGTATAGATGGTTCATGGATATTGATTTCACAATTAATATAGTCGTTAAGTATGACACAAATGATAATTTCATGGTAATTGAATGAAAAATAGTCTTTGGAACAGAAAGAGGAGTGTAATTAGCTGGAGGTGCATTGAATGTATCATTATTTTTCAATGAAACTAATTTACAATTGTACAAAATGCAAACTAAGATGAATGATTTCTTCGATTGGTGAAAGTAAACACATTTACAGTGTTAATAGGGTTTAGAATGGATTGTTTTAATGAATATACTTAGTAGTTTTGGCACAAGTGTTAATTTCATTATCTTTGTATCAAAAGGTGTGTTTGTCAACAAAAAAGGATACTTGCTAAGAAGAAATCATGGGACGGACTTTTTTTTTTGTATGTCAACCAATTAATATGAATAAGAAAAGCAAATCAAGATCAGGGACTCCATTATTTGTTGGAATTGAAAGAATTCAGGGTACAGATGGTTCATGGATATTGATTTCAAAATTACTATAGTCGTTTAGTATGAAAGAAACGATAATTTCATGGTCATCGATTGAAAAATAGTCTTTGGAACACAAAAAGGAGTGTAATTATGTGGAGTCGCATTGAATATCTCATTATTTTTGAATGAAACTATTTCACAATAGTACGAAATGCAAACCAAGATGAATGAGTTCTTCGATTGGTGGAAGTAAACACATTTATAGTGTTAATAGGGTTTAGAATGGTTTGTTTTAATGAATATAATTAGTAGTTTAGGCACAAGTGTTAATTTCATGATCTTTGTATCAAAAAGTGTGTTTGTAGAGAAAAAAGGATACTTGCTAAGTTGAAATGATGGGACGAACTCTTTATTTTGTATTTCAACCAATTAATATCAATAAGAAATGCAAATCAAGATCAATGACTCCATTGTTTGTTGGAATTCAAAGAATTCATGGTATAGATGGTTCATGGATATTGATTTCGCAATTAATATAGTAGTTAAATATGACACAAATGATAATTTCATGGTCATTGAATGAAAAATAGTCTTTGGAATAGAAAGAGAAGTGTAATTAGGTGGAGGCGCATTGAATGTCTCATTATTTTTGAATGAAACTACTTTACAATTGTACAAAATGCAAACCAAGATGAATGAATTCTTCGATTGGTGAAAGTAAACACATTTATAGTGTTAATAGGGTTTAGAATGGATTGTTTAAATGAATATACTTAGTAGTTTTGGCACAAGTGTTAATTTCATTATCTTTGTATCAAAAAGTGTGTTTGTAAACAAAAAAGGATACTTGCTAAGAAGAAATCATGGGACGGACTTTTTTTTTTTGTATGTCAACCAATTAATATCAATAAGAAAAGAAAATCAAGATCTGGGACTCCATTATTTGTTGGAATTGAAAGAATTCAGGGTATAAATGGTTCATGGATATTGATTTCAAAATTACTATAGTCGTTTAGTATGAAAGAAACGATAATTTGATGGTCATCGATTGAAAAATAGTCTTTGGAACACAAAAAGGAGTGTAATTATGTGGAGTCGCATTGAATATCTCATTATTTTTGAATGAAACTATTTCACAATAGTACGAAATGCAAACCAAGATGAATGAGTTCTTCGATTGGTGGAAGTAAACACATTTATAGTGTTAATAGGGTTTAGAATGGTTTGTTTTAATGAATATAATTATTAGTTTAGGCACAAGTGTTAATTTCATGATCTTTGTATCAAAAAGTGTGTTTGTAGAGAAAAAAGGATACTTGCTAAGTTGAAATGATGGGACGAACTCTTTATTTTGTATTTCAACCAATTAATATCAATAAGAAAAGCAAATCAAGATCAATGACTCCATTGTTTGTTGGAATTGAAAGAATTCATGGTATAGATGGTTCATGGATATTGATTTCGCAATTAATATAGTAGTTAAATATGACACAAACGATAATTTCATGGTCATTGAATGAAAAATAGTGTTTGGAATAGAAAGAGAAGTGTAATTAGGTGGAGGCGCATTGAATGTCTCATTATTTTTGAATGAAACTACTTAACAATAGTACGAAAAAAGCAAACCAAGATGAATGAATTCTTCGATTGGTGGAAGTAAACACATTTAGAGTGTTAATAGGGTTTAGATTGGTTTGTTTCAATGAATATAGTTAGTAGTTTTAGGCGCAAGTGTTAATTTCATGATCTTTGTATCAAAAAATGTGTTTGTAAACGAAAAAGGATACTTGCTAAGTTGAAATGATGGGACGGACTCTTTATTTTGTATTTTAACTAATTAATATCAGTAAGAAAAGCAAATCAAGATTAGCGAGTCCATTGTTTGTTGGAATTGAAAGAATTCATGGTATATATGGTTCATGGATATTGATTTCACAATTAATATAGTCGTTACGTATGACACAAACGATAATTTCATGGTCATTGAATGAAATATAGTCTTTGGAACAGAAAGAGGAGTGTAATTAGCTGGAGGCGCATTGAATGTCTCATTATTTTTGAACGAAACTACTTAACAATAGTATAAAATGCAAACCAAGATGAATGAATTCTTCGATTGGTGGAAGTAAACACATGTAGAGTGTTAATAGGCTTTAGAATGGTTTGTTTCAATGAATATAGTTAGTAGTTTAGGCGCAAGTGTTAATTTCATGATCTTTGTATCAAAAAATGTGTTTGTAGACAAAAAAGGATACTTTCTAAGTTGAAATGATGGAACGGACTCCTTATTTTGCATTTGAGCCAATTAATATCAACAAGAAAACAAATCAAGATCAGCGACTCCATTGTTTGTTGGAATTGAAAGAATTCATGTTATATATGGTTCATGGATATTGATTTCACAATTAATATATTCAATAAGTATAACACAAATGATAATTTCATGGTCATTGAATGAAAAATAGTCTTTGGAATAGAAGGGAGAGTGTAATTAGCTGGTGGTGCATTGAATGTCTCATTATTTTTGAATGAAACTACTTAACAATTGTACAAAATGCAAACCAAGATGAATGAATTCTTCAATTGGTGGAAGTAAACACATTTAGATTGTTAATAGGGTTTAGAATGGTTTGTTTTAATGAATATACTTAGTAGTTTAGGCACAAGTGTGAATTTCATGATCTTTGTATCAAAAAGAGTGTTTGCAGATAAAAAAGGATACTTGCTAAGTAGAAATGATGGGATGGACTTTTTATTTTGTATTTCAACCAATTAATATCAATAAGAAAAGCAAATCAAGATCAGGGACTCCATTGTTTGTTGGAATTGAAAGCATTCATGGTATAGATGGTTCATGGATATTGATTTCACAATTAATATAGTCGTTAAGTATGACACAAATGATAATTTCATGGTAATTGAATGAAAAATAGTCTTTGGAATAGAAAGAGGAGTGTAATTAGCTGGAGGTGCATTGAATGTATCATTATTTTTGAATGAAACTACTTTACAATTGTACAAAATGCAAACCAAGATGAATGAATTCTTCGATTGGTAAAAGTAAACACATTTACAGTGTTAATAGGGTTTAGAATGGATTGTTTTAATTGATATACTTAGTAGTTTAGGCACAAGTGTTAATTTCATTATCTTTGTATCAAAAAGTGTGTTTGTAAACAAAAAAAGGATACTTGCTAAGAAGAAATCATGGGACGGACTTTTTATTTTGTATATGTCAACCAATTAATATCAATAAGAAAAGCAAATCAAGATCAGGGACTCCATTATTTGTTGGAATTGAAAGAATTCAGGGTATAGATGGTTCATGGATATTGATTTCACAATTAATATAGTCGTTAAGTATGAAAGAAACGATAATTTCATGGTCATCAATTGAAAAATAGTCTTTGGAACACAAAAAGGAGTGTAATTATGTGGAGTCGCATTGAATATCTCATTATTTTTGAATGAAACTATTTCACAATAGTACGAAATGCAAACCAAGATGAATGAATTCTTCGATTGGTGGAAGTAAACACATTTATAGTGTTAATAGGGTTTAGAATGGTTTGTTTTAATGAATATAATTAGTAGTTTAGGCACAAGTGTTAATTTCATGATCTTTGTATCAAAAAGTGTGTTTGTAGAGAAAAAAGGATACTTGCTAAGTTGAAATGATGGGACGAACTCTTTATTTTGTATTTCAACCAATTAATATCAATAAGAAAAGCAAATCAAGATCAATGACTCCATTGTTTGTTGGAATTGAAAGAATTCATGGTATAGATGGTTCATGGATATTGATTTCGCAATTAATATAGTAGTTAAATATGACACAAATGATAATTTCATGGTCATTGAATGAAAAATAGTCTTTGGAATAGAAAGAGAAGTGTAATTAGGTGGAGGCGCATTGAATGTCTCATTATTTTTGAATGAAACTACTTAACAATAGTACGAAAAGCAAACCAAGATGAATGAATTCTTCGATTGGTGGAAGTAAACACATTTAGAGTGTTAATAGGGTTTAGATTGGTTTGTTTCAATGAATATAGTTAGTAGTTTAGGCGCAAGTGTTAATTTCATGATCTTTGTATCAAAAAATGTGTTTGTAAACGAAAAAGGATACTTGCTCAGTTGAAATGATGGGACGGACTCTTTATTTTGTATTTTAACCAATTAATATCAGTAAGAAAAGCAAATCAAGATCAGCGAGTCCATTGTTTGTTGGAATTGAAAGAATTCATGGTATATATGGTTCATGGATATTGATTTCACAATTAATATATTCAATAAGTATAACACAAACGATAATTTCATGGTCATTGAATGAAAAATAGTGTTTGTAACAGAAAGAAGAGTGTAATTAGCTGGAGGCGCATTGAATGTCTCATTATTTTTGAACGAAACTACTTAACAATAGTACAAAATGCAAACCAAGATGAATGAATTCTTCGATTGGTGGAAGTAAACACATGTAGAGTGTTAATAGGGTTTAGAATGGCGTGTTTCAATGAATATAGTTAGTAGTTTAGGCGCAAGTGTTAATTTCATGATCTTTGTATCAAAAAATGTGTTTGTAGACAAAAAAGGATACTTGCTAAGTTGAAATGATGGAACAGACTCCTTATTTTGTATTTGAGCCAATTAATATCAATAAGAAAACAAATCAAGATCAACGACTCCATTGTTTGTTGGCATTGAAAGAATTCATGTTATATATGGTTCATGGATATTGATTTCACAATTAATATATTCAATAAGTATAACACAAATGATAATTTCATGGTCATTGAATGAAAAATAGTCTTTGGAACATAAGGGAGAGTGTAATTAGCTGGCGGTGCATTGAATGTCTCATTATTTTTGAATGAAACTACTTAACAATTGTACAAAATGCAAACCAAGATGAATGAATTCTTCGATTGGTGGAAGTAAACACATTTAGATTGTTAATAGGGTTTAGAATGGTTTGTTTTAATGAATATACTTAGTAGTTTAGGCACAAGTGTGAATTTCATGATCTTTGTATCAAAAAGAGTGTTTGTAGATAAAAAAAAGGGATACTTGCTAAGTAGAAATGATGGGATGGACTTTTTATTTTGTATTTCAACCAATTAATATCAATAAGAAAAGCAAATCAAGATCAGGGACTCCATTGTTTGTTGGAATTGAAAGCATTCATGGTATAGATGGTTCATGGATATTGATTTCACAATTAATATAGTCGTTAAGTATGACACAAATGATAATTTCATGGTAATTGAATGAAAAATAGTCTTTGGAATAGAAAGAGGAGTGTAATTAGCTGGAGGAGGTGCATTGAATGTATCATTATTTTTGAATGAATGAAACTACTTTACAATTGTACAAAATGCAAACCAAGATGAATGAATTCTTCGATTGGTAAAAGTAAACACATTTACAGTGTTAATAGGGTTTAGAATGGATTGTTTTAATTGATATACTTAGTAGTTTAGGCACAAGTGTTAATTTCATTATCTTTGTATCAAAAAGTGTGTTTGTAAACAAAAAAGGATACTTGCTAAGAAGAAATCATGAGACGGACTTTTTATTTTGTATGTCAACCAATTAATATCAATAAGAAAAGCAAATCAAGATCAGGGACTCCATTATTTGTTGGAATTGAAAGAATTCAGGGTATAGATGGTTCATGGATATTGATTTCACAATTAATATAGTCGTTAAGTATGAAAGAAACGATAATTTCATGGTCATCCATTGAAAAATAGTCTTTGGAACACAAAAAGGAGTGTAATTATGTGGAGTCGCATTGAATATCTCATTATTTTTGAATGAAACTATTTCACAATAGTACCAAATGCAAACCAAGATGAATGACTTCTTCGATTGGTGGAAGTAAACACATTTATAGTGTTAATAGGGTTTAGAATGGTTTGTTTTAATGAATATAATTAGTAGTTTAGGCACAAGTGTTAATTTCATGATCTTTGTATCAAAAAGTGTGTTTGTAGACAAAAAAGGATACTTGCTAAGTTGAAATGATGGGACGAACTCTTTATTTTGTATTTTAACCAATTAATATCAGTAAGAAAAGCAAATCAAGATCAGCGACTCCATTGTTTGTTAGAATTGAAAGAATTCATGCTGTATATGGTTCATGGATATTGATTTCACAATTAATATATTCAATAAGTATAACACAAACGATAATTTGATGGTCATTGAATGAAAAATAGTGTTTGGAACAGAAAGAAGAGTGTAATTAGCTGGAGGCGCATTGAATGTCTCATTATTTTTTAATGAAATGATGGGACGAACTCTTTATTTTGTATTTCAACCAATTAATATCAATAGGAAAAGCAAATCAAGATCAATGACTCCATTGTTTGTTGGAATTGAAAGAATTCATGGTATAGATGGTTCATGGATATTGATTTCGCAATTAATATAGTAGTTAAATATGACACAAACGATAATTTCATGGTCATTGAATCAAAAATAGTCTTTGGAACAGAAAGAAGAGTGTAATTAGCTGGAGGCGCATTGAATGTCTCATTATTTTTGAATGAAACTACTTAACAATTGTACAAAATGCAAACCAAGATGTATGAATTCTTCGATTGGTGGAAGTAATCACATTTAGAGTGTTAATAGGGTTTAGAATGGTTTGTTTTAATGAATATAGTTAGTAGTTTAGGCACAAGTGTGAATTTCATGATCTTTGTATCAAAAAGAGTGTTTGTAGATAAAAAAGGATACTTTCTAAGTAGAAATGATGGGATGGACTTTTTATTTTGTATTTCAACCAATTAATATCAATAAGAAAAGCAAATCAAGATCAGGAACTGCATTGTTTGTTGGAATTGAAAGAATTCATGGTATAGATGGTTCATGGATATTGATTTCACATTTAATATAGTCGTTAAGTATGACACAAACGATAATTTCATCGTAATTGAATGAAAAATAGTCTTTGGAACAGAAAGAGAAGTGTAATTAGCTGGAGGTGCATTGAATGTCTCATTATTTTTGAATGAAACTACTTAACAATAGTACGAAATGCAAACAAAGATGAATGAATTCTTCGATTGGTGGAAGTAAACACATTTAGAGTGTTAATAGGGTTTAGAATGGTTTGTTTCAATGAATATAGTTAGTAGTTTAGGCACAAGTGTTAATTTCATGTTCTTTGCATCAAAAAATGTGTTTGTAGACAAAAAAGGATACTTGCTAAGTTGAAATGATGGGACGGACTCTTTATTTTGTATTTTAACCAATTAATATCAGTAAGAAAAGCAAATCAAGATCAGCGACTCCATTGTTTGTTAAAATTGAAAGAATTCATGCTGTATATGGTTCATGGATATTGATTTCACAATTAATATATTCAATAAGTATAACACAAACGATAATTTGATGGTCATTGAATGAAAAATAGTGTTTGGAACAGAAAGAAGAGTGTAATTAGCTGGAGGCGCATTGAATGTCTCATTATTTTTTAATGAAACTACTTAACAATAGTATGAAATGCAAACCAAGATGAATGAATTCTTCGATTGGTGGAAGTAAACACATTTAGAGTGTTAATAGGGTTTAAAATTGTTTGTTTTAATGAATATACTTAGTAGTTTAGGCACAAGTGTGAATTTCACGATCTTTGTATCAAAAAGAGTGTTTGTAGATAAAAAATGATGCTTGCTAAGTAGAAATGATGGGATGGATTTTTTATTTTGTATTTCAACCAATTAATATCAATAAGAAAAGCAAATCAAGATCAGGGACTCCATTTTTTGTTGGAATTGAAAGCATTCATGGTATAGATGGTTCATGGATATTGATTTCACAATTGATATAGTCGTTAAGTATGACACAAATGATAATTTCATGGTAATTGAATGAAAAATATTCTTTGGAAAAGAAAGAGGAGTGTAATTAGCTGGAGGTGCATTGAATGTATCATTATTTTTGAATGAAACTACTTTACAATTGTACAAAATGCAAACCAAGATGAATGAATTCTTCAATTGGTGAAAGTAAACACATTTACAGTGTTAATAGGGTTTAGAATGGATTGTTTTAATGAATATACTTAGTAGTTTTGGCACAAGTGTTAATTTCATTATCTTTGTATCAAAAACTGTGTTTGTAAACAAAAAAGGATACTTGCTAAGAAGAAATCATGGGACGGACTTTTTTTTTTGTATGTCAACCAATTAATATCAATAAGAAAAGCAAATCAAGATCTGGGACTCCATTATTTGTTGGAATTGAAAGAATTCAGGGTATAGATGGTTCATGGATATTGATTTCAAAATTAATATAGTCGTTAAGTATGAAAGAAACGATAATTTCATGGTCATCGATTGAAAAATAGTCTTTGGAACACAAAAAGGAGTGTAATTATGTGGAGTCGCATTGAATATCTCATTATTTTTGAATGAAACTATTTCACAATAGTACGAAATGCAAACCAAGATGAATGAATTCTTCGATTGGTGGAAGTAAACACATTTATAGTGTTAATAGGGTTCAGAATGGTTTGTTTTAATGAATATAATTAGTAGTTTAGGCCCAAGTGTTAATTTCATGATCTTTGTATCAAAAAGTGTGTTTGTAGAGAAAAAAGGATACTTGCTAAGTTGAAATGATGGGACGAACTCTTTATTTTGTATTTCAACCAATTAATATCAATAAGAAAAGCAAATCAAGATCAATGACTCCATTGTTTGTTGGAATTGAAAGAATTCATGGTATAGATGGTTCATGGATATTGATTTCACAATTAATATAGTAGTTAAATATGACACAAATGATAATTTCATGGTCATTGAATGAAAAATAGTCTTTGGAATAGAAAGAGAAGTGTAATTAGGTGGAGGCGCATTGAATGTCTCATTATTTTTGAATGAAACTACTTAACAATAGTACGAAAAGCAAACCAAGATGAATGAATTCTTCGATTGGTGGAAGTAAACACATTTAGAGTGTTAATAGGGTTTAGATTGGTTTGTTTCAATGAATATAGTCAGTAGTTTAGGCGCAAGTGTTAATTTCATGATCTTTGTATCAAAAAATGTGTTTGTAAACGAAAAAGGATACTTGCTAAGTTGAAATGATGGGACGGACTCTTTATTTTGTATTTTAACCAATTAATATCAGTAAGAAAAGCAAATCAAGATCAGCGAGTCCATTGTTTGTTGGAATTGAAAGAATTCATGGTATATATGGTTCATGGATATTGATTTCACAATTAATATATTCAATAAGTATAACACAAACGATAATTTCATGGTCATTGAATGAAAAATAGTGTTTGTAACAGAAAGAAGAGTGTAATTAGCTGGAGGCGCATTGAATGTCTCATTATTTTTGAACGAAACTACTTAACAATAGTACAAAATGCAAACCAAGATGAATGAATTCTTCGATTGGTGGAAGTAAACACATGTAGAGTGTTAATAGGGTTTAGAATGGCTTGTTTCAATGAATATAGTTAGTAGTTTAGGCGCAAGTGTTAATTTCATGATCTTTGTATCAAAAAATGTGTTTGTAGACAAAAAAGGATACTTGCTAAGTTGAAATGATGGAACAGACTCCTTATTTTGTATTTGAGCCAATTAATATCAATAAGAAAACAAATCAAGATCAGCGACTCCATTGTTTGTTGGAATTGAAAGAATTCATGTTATATATGGTTCATGGATATTGATTTCACAATTAATATATTCAATAAGTATAACACAAATGATAATTTCATGGTCATTGAATAAAAAATAGTCTTTGGAACATAAGGGAGAGTGTAATTAGCTGGCGGTGCATTGAATGTCTCATTATTTTTGAATGAAACTACTTAACAATTGTACAAAATGCAAACCAAGATGAATGAATTCTTCGATTGGTGGAAGTAAACACATTTAGATTGTTAATAGGGTTTAGAATGGTTTGTTTTAATGAATATACTTAGTAGTTTAGGCACAAGTGTGAATTTCATGATCTTTGTATCAAAAAGAGTGTTTGTAGATAAAAAAGGATACTTGCTAAGTAGAAATGATGGGATGGACTTTTTATTTTGTATTTCAACCAATTAATATCAATAAGAAAAGCAAATCAAGATCAGGGACTCCATTGTTTGTTGGAATTGAAAGCATTCATGGTATAGATGGTTCATGGATATTGATTTCACAATTAATATAGTCGTTAAGTATGACACAAATGATAATTTCATGGTAATTGAATGAAAAATAGTCTTTGGAATAGAAAGAGGAGTGTAATTAGCTGGAGGTGCATTGAATGTATCATTATTTTTGAATGAAACTACCTTACAATTGTACAAAATGCAAACCAAGATGAATGAATTCTTCGATTGGTAAAAGTAAACACATTTACAGTGTGAATAGGGTTTAGAATGGATTGTTTTAATTGATATACTTAGTAGTTTAGGCACAAGTGTTAATTTCATTATCTTTGTATCAAAAAGTGTGTTTGTAAACAAAAAAGGATACTTGCTAAGAAGAAATCATCGGACGGACTTTTTATTTTGTATGTCAACCAATTAATTTCAATAAGAAAAGCAAATCAAGATCAGGGACTCCATTATTTGTTGGAATTGAAGGAATTCAGGGTATAGATGGTTCATGGATATTGATTTCACAATTAATATAGTCGTTAAGTATGAATGAAACGATAATTTCATGGTCATCGATTGAAAAATAGTCTTTGGAACACAAAAAGGAGTGTAATTATGTGGAGTCGCATTGAATATCTCATTATTTTTGAATGAAACTATTTCACAATAGTACCAAATGCAAACCAAGATGAATGACTTCTTCGATTGGTGGAAGTAAACACATTTATAGTGTTAATAGGGTTTAGAATGGTTTGTTTTAATGAATATAATTAGTAGTTTAGGCACAAGTGTTAATTTCATGATCTTTGTATCAAAAAGTGTGTTTGTAGACAAAAAAGGATACTTGCTAAGTTGAAATGATGGGACGAACTCTTTATTTTGTATTTCAACCAATTAATATCAATAGGAAAAGCAAATCAAGATCAATGACTCCATTGTTTGTTGGAATTGAAAGAATTCATGGTATAGATGGTTCATGGATATTGATTTCGCAATTAATATAGTAGTTAAATATGACACAAACGATAATTTCATGGTCATTGAATGAAAAATAGTCTTTGTAACAGAAAGAAGAGTGTAATTAGCTGGAGGCGCATTGAATGTCTTATTATTTTTGAATGAAGCTACTTAACAATTGTACAAAATGCAAACCAAGATGTATGAATTCTTCGATTGGTGGAAGTAATCACATTTAGAGTGTTAATAGGGTTTAGAATGGTTTGTTTTAATGAATATAGTTAGTAGTTTAGGCATAAGTGTGAATTTCATGATCTTTGTATCAAAAAGAGTGTTTGTAGATAAAAAAGGATACTTGCTAAGTAGAAATGATGGGATGGACTTTTTATTTTGTATTTCAACCAATTAATATCAATAAGAAAAGCAAATCAAGATCAGGGACTGCATTGTTTGTTGGAATTGAAAGAATTCATTGTATAGATGGTTCATGGATATTGATTTCACAATTAATATAGTCGTTAAGTATGACACAAACGATAATTTCATCGTAATTGAATGAAAAATAGTCTTTGGAACAGAAAGAGAAGTGTAATTAGCTGGAGGTGCATTGAATGTCTCATTATTTTTGAATGAAACTACTTAACAATAGTACGAAATGCAAACAAAGATGAATGAATTCTTCGATTGGTGGAAGTAAACACATTTAGAGTGTTAATAGGGTTTAGAATGGTTTGTTTCAATGAATATAGTTAGTAGTTTAGGCACAAGTGTTAATTTCATGTTCTTTGCATCAAAAAATGTGTTTGTAGACGAAAAAGGATACTTGCTAAGTTGAAATGATGGGACGGACTCTTTATTTTGTATTTTAACCAATTAATATCAATAAGAAAAGCAAATCAAGATCAGCGACTCCATTGTTTGTTAGAATTGAAAGAATTCATGCTATATATGGTTCATGGATATTGATTTCACAATTAATATGTTCAATAAGTATAACACAAACAATAATTTGATGGTCATTGAATGAAAAATAGTGTTTGGAATAGAAAGAAGAGTGTAATTAGCTGGAGGCGCATTGAATGTCTCATTATTTTTTAATGAAACTACTTAACAATAGTATGAAATGCAAACCAAGATGAATGAATTCTTCGATTGGTGGAAGTAAACACATTTAGAGTGTTAATAGGGTTTAGAATGGTTTGTTTCAATGAATATAGTTAGTAGTTTAGGCACAAGTGTTAATTTCATGATCTTTTTATCAAAAAATGTGTTTGTAGACAAAAAAGCATACTAGCTAAGTTGAAATGATGGGACAAACTCTTTATTTTGTATTTGAACCAATTAATATCAATAAGAAAAGCGAATCAAGATCAGCGACTCAATTGTTTGTTGGAATTGAAAGAATTCATGCTATATATGGTTCATGGATATTGATTTCACAATTAATATATTCAATAAGTATAACACAAACGATAATTTCATGGTCATTGAATGAAAAATAGTCTTTGGAACAGAAGGAAGAGTGTAATTAGCTGGAAGCGCATTGAATATCTCATTATTTTTGAATGAAACTACTTAACAATTGTACAAAATGCAAACCAAGATGAATGAATTCTTCGATTGGTGGAAGTAAACACATTTAGAGTGTTAATAGGGTTTAGAATTTTTTGTTTTAATGAATATACTTAGTAGTTTAGGCACAAGTGTTAATTTCATTATCTTTGTATCAAAAAGTGTGTTTGTAAACAAAAAAGGATACTTGCTAAGAAGAAATCATGGGACGGACTTTTTATTTTGTATTTCAACCAATTAATAATAATAAGAAAAGTAAATCAAGATTAGGGACTCCATTGTTTGTTGGAATTGAAAGAATTCATGGTATAGATAGTTCATGGATATTGATTTCACAATTAATATAGTCGTTAAGTATGACACAAACGATAAGTTCATGGTAATTGAATGAAAAATAGTCTTTGGAACAGAAAGAGGAGTGTAATTAGCTGGAGGTGCATTGAATGTCTCATTATTTTTGAATGAAACTACTTAACAATTGTACAAAAAGCAAACCAAGATGAATGAATTCTTCGATTGGTGAAAGTAAACACATTTAGAGTGTTAATAGGGTTTAGAATGGTTTGTTTTAATAAATATACTTAGTAGTTTAGGCACAAGTGTTAATTTCATTATCTTTGTATCAAAAAGTGTGTTTGTAAACAAATAAGGATACTTGCTAAGAAGAAATCATGGGGCGGACTTTTTATTTTTTATTTCAACCAATTAATATCAATAAGAAAAGCAAATCAAGATCAGCGACTCCATTGTTTGTTGGAATTGAAAGAATTCAGGGTATAGATGGTTCATGGATATTGATTTCACAATTAATATAGTCGTTAAGTATGAAACAAACGATAATTTGATGGTCATTGATTGAAAAATAATCTTTGGAACAGAAAGAGGAGTGTAATTAGGTGGAGGCGCATTGAATGTCTCATTATTTTTGAATGAAACTACTTAACAATAGTACGAAATGCAGACCAAGATGAATGAATTCTTCGATTGGTGGAAGTAAACACATTTAGAGTGTTAATAGGGTTTAGAATGGTTTGTTTTAATGAATATACTTAGTAGTTTAGGCACAAGTGTGAATTTCATGATCTTTGTATCAAAAAGAGTGTTTGTAGATAAAAAAGGATCCTTGCTAAGTAGAAATGATGGGACGGACTTTTTATTTTGTATTTCAACCAATTAATATGAATAAGAAAAGGAAATCAAGATCAGGGACTCCATTGTTTGTTGGAATTGAAAGAATTCATAGTATAGATGGTTCATGGATATTGATTTCACAATTAATATAGTCGTTAAGTGATGAGAATCATGGAGATGAAGGGTGGAAAGCTTCAAGGGTTGCAAAGGGTCCATTGCACATTCCAGAAAGCCCAATAACACGAGTTAAAGCCAAAAAGATTAAAGAAGCCTTAAATGGGCTGATTCAGGACATTCAGGCCAACCCAGCTTCAAATGGTGCGAATTCATGTTTGACAAGGAGTCCAGACATAATTAATATAATTAGAATACTTAATAGGGAAGAATAAGTAATAGCATTTCTTCCTAAATAAGAATTTTTTATTTATGTTGGAATTTGTCCACAATTAAGAATTCTTCCAAAATAAGGATTTGTCCTAAGTAGGAATTTGTGCCTCTTTAGGATTGCTATCTTAGCCTATAAATAGGCACCCCTTGTAAGCTCTGGAGGGAACAACTTTGAGTGAAATAGAAAGCAAGGGTTTTTTTTCCTTCAGTTCTTTTAAGGACTAAAGAACTTATCAAGAGGTAATTCTTCTTGTGGCGTTCTAATCGACTTATCACTCCCAATTCCTTTCTTTTCTGGAGTGTGGCGTCCATATCCTTCTTAAATACCCTAGGTTCGTGTTTCTTCCAAGGGTGGGTCTAGGGTTTGTGATATTAAACTCTGGTTTAGCTTTCCTGGTTGTACTTTGATTCCTTATGTGTGTTAGGTCCCTAAGCCACGTCTTTTGGGGTTTTTTCGCATCAGTTGGTATCAGAGCCTGGTTCTAAATCAGGTTGAATTTACTCACTCTTCAATTTTCTATCTTTTGATTTATTTATTGTTGTTTAGTTTGTCTATTATGTGCATTATCATTCAAATGCACAAATCTGTGTTTTTACCCTTCTCTCTTTGCTTGTTTGTTTAAACTCATAAACGTGCTAATTTCAATTCCAATTGCTATGTCTAAGTATTCTACTATTGTTTTGCATTGAGGAAAACAAAAAAAAAAAAAAAAAAAAAAAAAAAAAAAAAAAAAAAAAAAAAAAAAAAAAAAAAAAGAAAAGAAAGGAAGGGAGAAGAACAAAAGAAAGAAAACATCAAATTCAAGGTTGTTGATAAGGTTAATAGTTTGGTCATATTGGCCACAATAATAATAAAGTTTTCTTACTCAACTTCAATTCTACAATCTGTTTCTCATTCTCTCCTCTAGGTTATATTACCCCTATCCTGATTTTTGTGAGTTTAGTTCATTAAAACCGTTTGTGTTGACATCCTTTTTTTTTTTTTTTGATTCTTTGTTCTCCAATTTGTTCAATTCTACACCATTTAGCTTATTCTGTTCAAAATAAATACCCTTGATTTATGTCTTTGGTTCCTTATAAAGCTGAAAGGGAAAAATCTGAGTGGTAAAAGGTAAGAGTGAAAGTTCATATAAAGAAAAACCATAAAGAGTGTAAACACGAGGGAGTGTGACACAATCTTTCGAGTGACACACGTGAGGGAGTGTTCTGTGAGGTATCTTGTTTGTTTTGTGCAGAAGACTATGACATCCAAAGACAAAGGTGTAGCTCAAGAGGGAGCTGTTGATTTGTCCCTCATGCTCAAAGCTATGCAACAACAATTTGAGCGCATGAATACCAGATTTGATGATATGAGGGAGAGGATGGAGGAGCAAGATAATACAATAGCAGAGTTGCAAAGGAGACATAGGGAATATGAGGCTCCCAAAGCAAGGAGGCAGTTGCCACGTGCCTATGACCATGAAGATGATGTAGAAGATGATGAGTTTGACGAACAAACTACAACGGTTAGAACTGGTAACAATAGAAGGGATCGAAGAGAATTTGGGAGGCAAGGCACCTATGACCATAATTTGGGCAGTATTAAAATGACAATTCCTTCATTCCAAGGTAAGAATGATCCTGATGCATACCTAGAATGGGAAAAGAAAGTTGAATTGGTTTTTGACTGCCACAACTATTTTGAGGAGAAAAAGGTAAAGCTTGCTGCAGTTGAATTTACTGATTATGCTATTATTTGGTGGGATCAACTTGTTTTGACTAAGAGAAGGAATCATGAGCGGCCTATTGATACATGGGAGGAGATGAAGGCTATCATGAGGAGAAGGTTTGTCCCTAATCATTATTACAGGGAGTTGTACCAAAGGCTACAAGGGCTCACTCAGGGCACCAAAAGTGTGGAGGACTACCACAAGGAGATGGAGATTACCATGATTAGGGCCAATGTAGAAGAAGATAGAGAGACAACCATGGCTCGATTTTTGCAAGGGCTAAATAAGGACATAGCAAATGTCGTTGAATTGCAGCACTATGTGGAATTAGAAGACATGGTGCACATGGCAATGAAAGTTGAAAGGCAACATAAACGAAAGGGCTCCATACGGTTTGGGCAGAATTCAGGTTCTACCTCATCGTGGAAGCCAAATTGGAGTAAAAGGGACGAGATGGCCAATTACAAGCCCAAAGTCGACCTACCCAAGCACAAGAATGTGGGTTCTAGCAAGGAGACAGGTAAATTTGAACCCCAACCTAGTAGAAATAGAGATGTTAAATGCTTTAAGTGTTTGGGCAGGGGTCACATTGCATCTCAATGTCCAAATAAGCATGCAATGATCCTAAGAAGTAATGGTGATGTTGAAACTGAAAGTGAATCAGACGATGATTCTGTGCCATCATCAGAGGGTGAATGTGATGGAGAGGAGTATCCAGTTAACGGAGTGGCTCTCGTTACAAGGCGAGCATTGAATGTGCAAGCAAAAGAAGAAAATGAGGTGCAACGAGATAACATCTTTCAGACAAGGTGTCTTATCAAAGATAAGGTATGTAGTATGATCATTGATGGTGGGAGTTGCACTAATGTTGCTAGCACAACTATGGTTGAGAAGCTGGATTTACCTACTATGAAGCATCCTAGACCATATAAACTTCAATGGTTGAATGAGAGTGGTGAAGTGAAGGTAAATCAGCAAGTGCTTGTATCATTTTCTATCGGAAGGTACCATGATGAAGTTTCATGTGATGTTGTACCTATGCATGCAGGACATATTCTATTAGGAAGACCATGGCAATTTGATAGGCGAGTTATGCATGATGGATTCAAGAATCGATATTCCTTTGTAATGAACGGAAAACCTGTCATTCTTGTACCATTGTCCCCTCAAAAAGCATATGAGGATCAATTAAGGATTAAAAATGAGAGTGAACAGAAAAAAGAGATTGATAAAAGAGAAAAAGGAGAAGAAAACGTGAGGACACAAGAGAAAGAGAAGAAAAGAGAAAAATCTCTATGCAAAAGGAAGTGATGTCAAAAGAGCATTCTATGCCAAACAGCCTATGATTGTACTTTTGTACAAGAGGAGGCTTATTTTAACACTAACAAGTTTGACCAATCGTTGCCTAGTGTTGTTGTTGCACTATTGCAGGAATTTGAAGATGTATTCCCTGACGATATCCCAAGTGGATTTGCCACCTAATAGAGGAATTGAGCATCAAATTGATTTCATCCCAGGTGCATCCATCCCTAACCGACCAGCATATAAGAGTAATCCTGAGGAGACAAAGGAGCTTCAAAGGCAAGTTGAGGAGCTTATGTCCAAAGGATACGTGAGAGAAAGCATGAGTCCATGTGCTGTTCCTGTCCTACTTGTACCAAAAAAAGATGGGACTTGGAGGATGTGTGTTGACTGTCGAGCAATCAACAAAATCACTGTAAAGTATCGCCACCCCATACCTAGATTAGATGACATGTTAGACGAATTGCATGGCTCATGTGTCTTCTCTAAAAATTGATTTGAAAAGTGGATATCATCAGATTAGGATGAGAGAGGGAGATGAGTGGAAAAACAGCTTTCAAAACTAAGTATGGGTTGTATGAGTGGCTAGTTATGCCATTTGGTCTCACTAATGCACCAAGCACTTTTATGCGACTAATGAATCATGTTTTACGTGCATTCATTGGTAAATTTGTAGTTGTGTATTTTGATGATATCTTGGTCTATAGTAAAACCCTAGAAGATCATCTTGATCATTTACGTTCTGTTGTAAGTGTTTTACGTTTCTGAGAAATTGTATGCTAACTTACATAAATGTTCCTTTTGTACTGAACAGATCACATTTCTTGGCTATGTTGTCAGTGCTAAAGGTGTTGAAGTTGACGAGGAAAAAGTTAAGGCAATTCGTGATTGGCCTACACCTAAGTCAACTAGTGACGTGCGTAGCTTCCATGGTTTAGCTAGTTTCTATAGACGCTTTGTTAAAGACTTTAGCACCATTGCAGCACCACTCACTGAGCTTATCAAAAAGAACATAAGTTTTAGGTGGGGTAGTGACCAAGATAAAGCTTTTAATTGCATCAAGGATAAATTAAGTTCTGCACCCTTACTTGCTTTACCTAACTTTGCAAAAGCTTTCGAGATTGAGTGTGATGCTTCAGGTATTGGCATTGGAGCTGTTTTGATGCAGGAAAGGCGCCCAATTGCTTACTTTAGTGAAAAGTTAAGTGGAGCAAGCCTTAATTATCCTACTTATGATAAAGAGATGTATGCATTGGTATGGGCTTTGGAGACATGGCAACATTACCTTTGGCCTAAAGAGTTTATCATTCATACTGACCATGAATCTTTAAAGCACTTGAATGGACAAGGAAAGTTGAACAAAAGACATGCTAAGTGGGTTGAATTTATTGAGACCTTTCCCTACATCATCCAATATAAAAAAGGTAAGGAAAATGTGGTTGCTGATGCATTATCTCGCAGGTACGCCCTTATCTCTACACTTACTGCAAACTTATTAGGATTTGAACACATTAAGGATTTATATGTGAATGATCCTGACTTTGCTAATGTGTATAGAGCATGTGAGGTGTCAGCCTTTGAGAAGTTTTATAGGCATAAGGGTTTTCTTATTTAGGGAAAATCGTTTATGCATGCCTATGAGTTCTTTAAGGGAGTTGGTTGTAAGAGAAAGCTCATGAGGGTGGTCTAATGGGTCATTTCGGAGTTAGGAAAACCCTAGATGTCCTAAATGAACATTTCTTTTGGCCACGAATGAAACGAGATGTTGAGAGGATATGTGCGAAATGCATCACATGCAAACAAGCTAAATCTAGAGTTTTACCTCATGGCTTGTATACCCCTCTACCCATACCTAACCATCCCTGGGTTGATTTATCTATGGACTTTGTACTAGGATTGCCACGAACAAAAAAAGGTAGGGATTCTGTATTTGTTGTTGTTGATAGGTTTTCAAAGATGGCACACTTCATCCCATGTCATAAAACTGATGATGCAAACAACGTGGCTAACTTATTCTTTAGAGAAGTAGTACGTTTGCATGGCATGCCACGAAGCATTGTTTCAGATCGAGATACAAAGTTCTTAAGCTACTTCTGGAAGACTTTGTGGGGTAAGTTAGGTACTAAGCTATTGTTTTCAACTACTTGTCATCCACAAACTGATGGGCAGACTGAGGTAGTTAATCGAACTCTTTCTACTCTTTTGCGTGCTATTATTCGAACAAATTTGAAAGCATGGGAAGATTGTTTACCACATGTCGAGTTTGCGTATAATAGGAGTGTTCATTCTACTACTAGTTACTCTCCCTTTGAAATTGTATATGGTTTTAATCCATTGACTCCTTTGGATTTGGTACCTATACCTGTTAATGAGTATGCCAACTTAGATGGGGAAAGCAAAGCAGACATGATAAAAAAATTGCATGAGAAGGTGCGACAACATATTGAAAAACAAACGGAGCAACACGCATCCCATGTCAACAAGGGACGAAAGAAGGTGGTGTTTGAACCTGGTGATTGGGTTTGGGTGCATATGCGCAAGGAACGGTTCCCAGCTCAAAGGCGTTCAAAGCTACAACCCAGAGGAGATGGTCCCTTTCAAGTTGTCGCCCGCATTAATGACAATGCTTATAAGTTGGAACTTCCTGGTGAGTATAATGTGAGTGCAACATTTAATGTTTCTGATCTTTCCCCTTTTGATATAGGTGATGATTCGGGGACGAATCCTTTTGAGGGAAGGGGGAATGAAGAGAATCATGGAGATGAAGGGTGGAAAGCTTCAAGGGTTGCAAAGGGTCCATTGCACATTCCAGAAGGCCCAATAACACGAGTTAAAGCCAAAAAGATTAAAGAAGCCTTAAATGGGCTGATTCAGGACATTCAGGCCAACCCAGCTTCAAATGGTGCGAATTCAAGTTTGACAAGGAGTCCAGACATAATTAATATAATTAGAATACTTAATAGGGAAGAATAAGTAATAGCATTTCTTCCTAAATAAGAATTTATTATTTATGATGGAATTTGTCCACAATTAAGAATTCTTCCAAAATAAGGATTTGTCCTAAGTAGAAATTTGTGCCTCTTTAGGATTGCTATCTTAGCCTATAAATAGGCACCCCTTGTAAGCTCTGAAGGGAACAACTTTGATTGAAATAGAAAGCAAGGGTTTTTTTTTTTTCCTTCAGTTCTTTTAAGGACTAAAGAACTTATCAAGAGGTAATTCTTCTTGTGGCGTTCTAATCGACTTATCACTCCCAATTCCTTTCTTTTCTGGAGTGTGGCGTCCATATCCTTCTTAAATACCCTAGGTTCGTGTTTCTTCCAAGGGTGGGTCTAGGGTTTGTGATATTAAACTCTGGTTTCGCTTTCCTGGTTGTACTTTGATTCCTTATGTGCGTTGGGTCCCTAAGCCACGTCTTTTGGGGTTTTTTCACATCAAATGGAGTCCCTGATCTTGATTTGCTTTTCTTATTAATATTAATTGGTTGAAATACAAAATAAAGAGTTCGTCCCATCATTTCAACTTAGCAAGTATCCTTTTTTGTCTACAAACACTTTTTTTTATACAAAGATCATGAAATTCACACTTGAGCCTAAACTACTAAGTATATTCATTAAAACAAACCATTATAAACCCTATTAACACTCTAAATGTGTTTACTTCCACCAATCGAAGAATTCATTCATCTTGGTTTGCATTTCGTACTATTGTTAAGTAGTTTCATTCAAAAATAATGAGACATTCAATGCGCCTCCAGCTAATTCCTCTTTCTGTTCCAAAGACTATTTTTCATTCAATGACCATGAAATTATCGTTTGTGTCATATTTAATGACTATATTAATTGTGAAATAAATATCCATGAACCATCTATACCATGAATTCTTTCAATTCCAACAAACGATGGTGTC